>OZ025251.1:20777280-21013268 GCA_964019135.1 Arenicola marina | reverse complement strand
AGTGGGGCCAGGAGGTGGGGGGGGGGGGCTTTCAACACCAGTGTGATGCCTACAGGTAGACAGGTAGAGACAGCAGGTCGAAACGGAAATGCTGAAATACAAGGCGAAGATTTTCCATGTCGCAGTTTCAGGTTTGGATTATTGAAATTCATTTGGCTGAAGAGATATGCTGGCACCGAGGTAACAACGACGTGAAGAAGTTTCGCGACATACAACCATGTTCTTGGCCAATGAGACCATGGGGTCATAATCAGGGTAATGTGACCCGTGATATCATTGAAGGTGGCAGCCCACATCCCTCTCAGATATCAGCTGTCCAAGATCAGAACGCATGGCTTGGAGCCATAAAGACAACCATCAGTATAAAGGGGAAAACCAACCCGTCTCAAAGATGAGAAGAGATGATTCGCGGACACTGGGAGCATAGTGGTTGGGGGTGGAGGGATGCGGGGGGGTGTGGAGATATGGCGGGGTGGGGGAGGGGGGGAGGGTAGAGAGAGGGGCAAGATAAAATGGAAACTTACCGTAGAATTAAATATAAAAAAATAACTTCACCAAGTTTTTAATGATGGTCACAATATGAGAATTGTAACGCTTGTATTTGGCCGGAAAGACAATAAAAAGATTTACGTGATATGGGCTGGGAGTTCACGAAAATAGTCTGTAGCCGGTCTGACGGGAGTACTATCCCGCCCTATCCCGTGCCGGTCTGACGGGAGTACTATCCCGCCCTATCCCGTGCCGGTCTGATGGGAGTACTATCCCGCCCTATCCCGTCTGTAGCCGGTCTGACGGGAGTACTATCCCGCCCTATCCCGTGCCGGTCTGACGGGAGTACTATCCCGCCCTATCCCGTGCCGGTCTGACGGGAGCACTATTCCCGCCCTATCCCGTGCCGGTCTGACGGGAGCACTATTCCCGCCCTATCCCGTGCCGGTCTGACGGGAGTACTATCCCGCCCTATCCCGTGCCGGTCTGACGGGAGTACTATCCCGCCCTATCCCGTGCCGGTCTGACGGGAGTACTATCCCGCCCTATCCCGTGCCGGTCTGACGGGAGTACTATCCCGCCCTATCCCGTGCCGGTCTGACGGGAGTACTATCCCGCCCTATCCCGTGCCGGTCTGACGGGAGTACTATCCCGCCCTATCCCGTGCCGGTCTGACGGGAGTACTATCCCGCCCTATCCCGTGCCGGTCTGACGGGAGTACTATCCCGCCCTATCCCGTGCCGGTCTGACGGGAGTACTATCCCGCCCTATCCCGTGCCGGTCTGACGGGAGTACTATCCCGCCCTATCCCGTGCCGGTCTGACGGGAGTACTATCCCGCCCTATCCCGTGCCGGTCTGACGGGAGTACTATCCCGCCCTATCCCGTGCCGGTCTGACGGGAGTACTATCCCGCCCTATCCCGTCTGTAGCCGGTCTGACGGGAGTACTATCCCGCCCTATCCCGTGCCGGTCTGACGGGAGTACTATCCCGCCCTATCCCGTGCCGGTCTAACGGGAGTACTATCCCGCCCTATCCCGTGCCGGTCTGACGGGAGTACTATCCCGCCCTATCCCGTGCCGGTCTGACGGGAGTACTATCCCGCCCTATCCCGTGCCGGTCTGACGGGAGTACTATCCCGCCCTATCCCGTGCCGGTCTGACGGGAGTACTATCCCGCCCTATCCCGTGCCGGTCTGACGGGAGTACTATCCCGCCCTATCCCGTCTGTAGCCGGTCTGACGGGAGTACTATCCCGCCCTATCCCGTGCCGGTCTGACGGGAGTACTATCCCGCCCTATCCCGTGCCGGTCTGACGGGAGTACTATCCCGCCCTATCCCGTCTGTAGCCGGTCTGACGGGAGTACTATCCCGCCCTATCCCGTCTGTAGCCGGTCTGACGGGAGTACTATCCCGCCCTATCCCGTGCCGGTCTGACGGGAGTACTATCCCGTGCCGGTCTGACGGGAGTACTATCCCGCCCTATCCCGTGCCGGTCTGACGGGAGTACTATCCCGCCCTATCCCGTGCCGGTCTGACGGGAGTACTATCCCGCCCTATCCCGTGCCGGTCTGACGGGAGTACTATCCCGCCCTATCCCGTCTGTAGCCGGTCTGACGGGAGTACTATCCCGCCCTATCCCGTGCCGGTCTGACGGGAGTACTATCCCGCCCTATCCCGTGCCGGTCTGACGGGAGTACTATCCCGCCCTATCCCGTGCCGGTCTAACGGGAGTACTATCCCGCCCTATCCCGTGCCGGTCTGACGGGAGTACTATCCCGCCCTATCCCGTGCCGGTCTGACGGGAGTACTATCCCGCCCTATCCCGTGCCGGTCTGACGGGAGTACTATCCCGCCCTATCCCGTGCCGGTCTGACGGGAGTACTATCCCGCCCTATCCCGTGCCGGTCTGACGGGAGTACTATCCCGCCCTATCCCGTGCCGGTCTGACGGGAGTACTATCCCGCCCTATCCCGTGCCGGTCTGACGGGAGTACTATCCCGCCCTATCCCGTGCCGGTCTGACGGGAGCACTATCCCGCCCTATCCCGTGCCGGTCTGACGGGAGCACTATTCCCGCCCTATCCCGTGCCGGTCTGACGGGAGTACTATCCCGCCCTATCCCGTGCCGGTCTGACGGGAGTACTATCCCGCCCTATCCCGTGCCGGTCTGACGGGAGTACTATCCCGCCCTATCCCGTGCCGGTCTGACGGGAGTACTATCCCGCCCTGTCCCGTGCCGGTCTGACGGGAGTACTATCCCGCCCTATCCCGTGCCGGTCTGACGGGAGTACTATCCCGCCCTATCCCGTGCCGGTCTGACGGGAGTACTATCCCGCCCTATCCCGTGCCGGTCTGACGGGAGCACTATCCCGCCCTATCCCGTGCCGGTCTGACGGGAGCACTATTCCCGCCCTATCCCGTGCCGGTCTGACGGGAGTACTATCCCGCCCTATCCCGTGCCGGTCTGACGGGAGTACTATCCCGCCCTATCCCGTGCCGGTCTGACGGGAGCACTATCCCGCCCTATCCCGTGCCGGTCTGACGGGAGCACTATTCCCGCCCTATCCCGTGCCGGTCTGACGGGAGTACTATCCCGCCCTATCCCGTGCCGGTCTGACGGGAGTACTATCCCGCCCTATCCCGTGCCGGTCTGACGGGAGCACTATCCCGCCCTATCCCGTGCCGGTCTGACGGGAGTACTATCCCGCCCTATCCCGTGCCGGTCTGACGGGAGCACTATTCCCGCCCTATCCCGTGCCGGTCTGACGGGAGTACTATCCCGCCCTATCCCGTGCCGGTCTGACGGGAGCACTATTCCCGCCCTATCCCGTGCCGGTCTGACGGGAGTACTATCCCGCCCTATCCCGTGCCGGTCTGACGGGAGTACTATCCCGCCCTATCCCGTGCCGGTCTGACGGGAGTACTATCCCGCCCTATCCCGTGCCGGTCTGACGGGAGTACTATCCCGCCCTATCCCGTGCCGGTCTGACGGGAGTACTATCCCGCCCTATCCCGTGCCGGTCTGACGGGAGTACTATCCCGCCCTATCCCGTGCCGGTCTGACGGGAGTACTATCCCGCCCCATCCCGTCTGTAGCCGGTCTGACGGGAGTACTATCCCGCCCTATCCCGTGCCGGTCTGACGGGAGCACTATTCCCGCCCTATCCCGTGCCGGTCTGACGGGAGTACTATCCCGCCCTATCCCGTGCCGGTCTGACGGGAGTACTATCCCGCCCTATCCCGTCTGTAGCCGGTCTGACGGGAGTACTATCCCGCCCTATCCCGTGCCGGTCTGACGTGAGTACTATCCCGCCCTATCCCGTGCCGGTCTGACGGGAGTACTATCCCGCCCTATCCCGTGCCGGTCTGACGGGAGTACTATCCCGCCCTATCCCGTCTGTAGCCGGTCTGACGGGAGTACTATCCCGCCCTATCCCGTGCCGGTCTGACGGGAGTACTATCCCGCCCTATCCCGTCTGTAGCCGGTCTGACGGGAGTACTATCCCGCCCTATCCCGTGCCGGTCTGACGGGAGTACTATCCCGCCCTATCACGTGCCGGTCTGACGGGAGTACTATCCCGCCCTATCCCGTGCCGGTCTGACGGGAGTACTATCCCGCCCTATCCCGTCTGTAGCCGGTCTGACGGGAGTACTATCCCGCCCTATCCCGTGCCGGTCTGACGGGAGTACTATCCCGCCCTATCCCGTGCCGGTCTGACGGGAGTACTATCCCGCCCTATCCCGTGCCGGTCTGACGGGAGTACTATCCCGCCCTATCCCGTGCCGGTCTGACGGGAGTACTATCCCGCCCTATCCCGTCTGTAGCCGGTCTGACGGGAGTACTATCCCGCCCTATCCCGTGCCGGTCTGACGGGAGTACTATCCCGCCCTATCCCGTGCCGGTCTGACGGGAGTACTATCCCGCCCTATCCCGTGCCGGTCTGACGGGAGTACTATCCCGCCCTGTCCCGTGCCGGTCTGACGGGAGTACTATCCCGCCCTATCCCGTGCCGGTCTGACGGGAGTACTATCCCGCCCTATCCCGTGCCGGTCTGACGGGAGTACTATCCCGCCCTATCCCGTGCCGGTCTGACGGGAGTACTATCCCGCCCTATCCCGTGCCGGTCTGACGGGAGTACTATCCCGCCCTGTCCCGTGCCGGTCTGACGGGAGTACTATCCCGCCCTATCCCGTGCCGGTCTGACGGGAGTACTATCCCGCCCTATCCCGTGCCGGTCTGACGGGAGTACTATCCCGCCCTATCCCGTGCCGGTCTGACGGGAGTACTATCCCGCCCTATCCCGTCTGTAGCCGGTCTGACGGGAGTACTATCCCGCCCTATCCCGTGCCGGTCTGACGGGAGTACTATCCCGCCCTATCCCGTGCCGGTCTGACGGGAGTACTATCCCGCCCTATCCCGTGCCGGTCTGACGGGAGTACTATCCCGCCCTATCCCGTCTGTAGCCGGTCTGACGGGAGTACTATCCCGCCCTATCCCGTGCCGGTCTGACGGGAGTACTATCCCGCCCTATCCCGTGCCGGTCTGACGGGAGTACTATCCCGCCCTATCCCGTGCCGGTCTGACGGGAGTACTATCCCGCCCTATCCCGTGCCGGTCTGACGGGAGCACTATCCCGCCCTATCCCGTGCCGGTCTGACGGGAGTACTATCCCGCCCTATCCCGTGCCGGTCTGACGGGAGCACTATTCCCGCCCTATCCCGTGCCGGTCTGACGGGAGTACTATCCCGCCCTATCCCGTGCCGGTCTGACGGGAGTACTATCCCGCCCTATCCCGTCTGTAGCCGGTCTGACGGGAGTACTATTCCCGCCCTATCCCGTGCCGGTCTGACGGGAGTACTATCCCGCCCTATCCCGTCTGTAGCCGGTCTGACGGGAGTACTATCCCGCCCTATCCCGTGCCGGTCTGACGGGAGTACTATCCCGCCCTATCCCGTCTGTAGCCGGTCTGACGGGAGTACTATCCCGCCCTATCCCGTGCCGGTCTGACGGGAGTACTATCCCGCCCTATCCCGTCTGTAGCCGGTCTGACGGGAGTACTATTCCCGCCCTATCCCGTGCCGGTCTGACGGGAGTAGTATCCCGCCCTATCCCGTCTGTAGCCGGTCTGACGGGAGTACTATCCCGCCCTATCCCGTGCCGGTCTGACGGGAGTACTATCCCGCCCTATCCCGTGCCGGTCTGACGGGAGTACTATCCCGCCCTATCCCGTCTGTAGCCGGTCTGACGGGAGCACTATTCCCGCCCTATCCCGTGCCGGTCTGACGGGAGTACTATCCCGCCCTATCCCGTGCCGGTCTGACGGGAGCACTATTCCCGCCCTATCCCGTGCCGGTCTGACGGGAGTACTATCCCGCCCTATCCCGTGCCGGTCTGACGGGAGTACTATCCCGCCCTATCCCGTGCCGGTCTGACGGGAGTACTATCCCGCCCTACCCCGTGCCGGTCTGACGGGAGTACTATCCCGCCCTATCCCGTGCCGGTCTGACGGGAGTACTATCCCGCCCTATCCCGTGCCGGTCTGACGGGAGTACTATCCCGCCCTATCCCGTGCCGGTCTGACGGGAGTACTATCCCGCCCTGTCCCGTGCCGGTCTGACGGGAGTACTATCCCGCCCTATCCCGTGCCGGTCTGACGGGAGTACTATCCCGCCCTATCCCGTGCCGGTCTGACGGGAGTACTATCCCGCCCTATCCCGTGCCGGTCTGACGGGAGTACTATCCCGCCCTATCCCGTGCCGGTCTGACGGGAGTACTATCCCGCCCTATCCCGTCTGTAGCCGGTCTGACGGGAGTACTATCCCGCCCTATCCCGTGCCGGTCTGACGGGAGTACTATCCCGCCCTATCCCGTGCCGGTCTGACGGGAGTACTATCCCGCCCTATCCCGTGCCGGTCTGACGGGAGTACTATCCCGCCCTATCCCGTGCCGGTCTGACGGGAGTACTATCCCGCCCTATCCCGTGCCGGTCTGACGGGAGTACTATCCCGCCCTATCCCGTCTGTAGCCGGTCTGACGGGAGTACTATCCCGCCCTATCCCGTGCCGGTCTGACGGGAGTACTATCCCGCCCTATCCCGTGCCGGTCTGACGGGAGTACTATCCCGCCCTATCCCGTGCCGGTCTGACGGGAGTACTATCCCGCCCTATCCCGTGCCGGTCTGACGGGAGTACTATCCCGCCCTATCCCGTGCCGGTCTGACGGGAGCACTATTCCCGCCCTATCCCATGCCGGTCTGACGGGAGTACTATCCCGCCCTATCCCGTGCCGGTCTGACGGGAGTACTATCCCGCCCTATCCCGTGCCGGTCTGACGGGAGTACTATCCCGCCCTATCCCGTGCCGGTCTGACGGGAGTACTATCCCGCCCTATCCCGTCTGTAGCCGGTCTGACGGGAGTACTATCCCGCCCTATCCCGTGCCGGTCTGACGGGAGTACTATCCCGCCCTATCCCGTGCCGGTCTGACGGGAGTACTATCCCGCCCTATCCCGTGCCGGTCTGACGGGAGTACTATCCCGCCCTATCCCGTGCCGGTCTGACGGGAGTACTATCCCGCCCTATCCCGTGCCGGTCTGACGGGAGCACTATTCCCGCCCTATCCCATGCCGGTCTGACGGGAGTACTATCCCGCCCTATCCCGTGCCGGTCTGACGGGAGTACTATCCCGCCCTATCCCGTGCCGGTCTGACGGGAGTACTATCCCGCCCTATCCCGTGCCGGTCTGACGGGAGTACTATCCCGCCCTATCCCGTGCCGGTCTGACGGGAGTACTATCCCGCCCTATCCCGTGCCGGTCTGACGGGAGTACTATCCCGCCCTATCCCGTGCCGGTCTGACGGGAGTACTATCCCGCCCTATCCCGTCTGTAGCCGGTCTGACGGGAGTACTATCCCGCCCTATCCCGTGCCGGTCTGACGGGAGTACTATCCCGCCCTATCCCGTGCCGGTCTGACGGGAGTACTATCCCGCCCTATCCCGTGCCGGTCTGACGGGAGTACTATCCCGCCCTATCCCGTGCCGGTCTGACGGGAGTACTATTCCCGCCCTATCCCGTGCCGGTCTGACGGGAGTACTATCCCGCCCTATCCCGTCTGTAGCCGGTCTGACGGGAGTACTATCCCGCCCTATCCCGTGCCGGTCTGACGGGAGTACTATCCCGCCCTATCCCGTGCCGGTCTGACGGGAGTACTATTCCCGCCCTATCCCGTGCCGGTCTGACGGGAGTACTATCCCGCCCTATCCCGTGCCGGTCTGACGGGAGTACTATCCCGCCCTATCCCGTGCCGGTCTGACGGGAGCACTATTCCCGCCCTATCCCATGCCGGTCTGACGGGAGTACTATCCCGCCCTATCCCGTGCCGGTCTGACGGGAGCACTATTCCCGCCCTATCCCGTGCCGGTCTGACGGGAGTACTATCCCGCCCTATCCCGTGCCGGTCTGACGGGAGCACTATTCCCGCCCTATCCCGTGCCGGTCTGACGGGAGTACTATCCCGCCCTATCCCGTGCCGGTCTGACGGGAGCACTATTCCCGCCCTATCCCATGCCGGTCTGACGGGAGTACTATCCCGCCCTATCCCGTGCCGGTCTGACGGGAGTACTATCCCGCCCTATCCCGTGCCGGTCTGACGGGAGTACTATCCCGCCCTATCCCGTGCCGGTCTGACGGGAGTACTATCCCGCCCTATCCCGTGCCGGTCTGACGGGAGTACTATCCCGCCCTATCCCGTGCCGGTCTGACGGGAGTACTATCCCGCCCTATCCCGTCTGTAGCCGGTCTGACGGGAGTACTATCCCGCCCTATCCCGTGCCGGTCTGACGGGAGTACTATCCCGCCCTATCCCGTGCCGGTCTGACGGGAGTACTATCCCGCCCTATCCCGTGCCGGTCTGACGGGAGTACTATCCCGCCCTATCCCGTGCCGGTCTGACGGGAGTACTATCCCGCCCTATCCCGTGCCGGTCTGACGGGAGTACTATCCCGCCCTATCCCGTCTGTAGCCGGTCTGACGGGAGCACTATTCCCGCCCTATCCCGTGCCGGTCTGACGGGAGTACTATCCCGCCCTATCCCGTGCCGGTCTGACGGGAGTACTATCCCGCCCTATCCCGTGCCGGTCTGACGGGAGTACTATCCCGCCCTATCCCGTGCCGGTCTGACGGGAGTACTATCCCGCCCTATCCCGTGCCGGTCTGACGGGAGTACTATCCCGCCCTGTCCCGTGCCGGTCTGACAGGAGTACTATCCCGCCCTATCCCGTGCCGGTCTGACGGGAGTACTATCCCGCCCTATCCCGTGCCGGTCTGACGGGAGTACTATCCCGCCCTATCCCGTGCCGGTCTGACGGGAGTACTATCCCGCCCTATCCCGTGCCGGTCTGACGGGAGTACTATCCCGCCCTATCCCGTGCCGGTCTGACGGGAGTACTATCCCGCCCTATCCCGTGCCGGTCTGACGGGAGTACTATCCCGCCCTATCCCGTAGCCGGTCTGACGGGAGTACTATCCCGCCCTATCCCGTGCCGGTCTGACGGGAGTACTATCCCGCCCTATCCCGTGCCGGTCTGACGGGAGTACTATCCCGCCCTATCCCGTGCCGGTCTGACGGGAGTACTATCCCGCCCTATCCCGTGCCGGTCTGACGGGAGTACTATCCCGCCCTATCCCGTCTGTAGCCGGTCTGACGGGAGTACTATCCCGCCCTATCCCGTGCCGGTCTGACGGGAGTACTATCCCGCCCTATCCCGTGCCGGTCTGACGGGAGTACTATCCCGCCCTATCCCGTGCCGGTCTGACGGGAGTACTATCCCGCCCTATCCCGTGCCGGTCTGACGGGAGTACTATCCCGCCCTATCCCGTCTGTAGCCGGTCTGACGGGAGTACTATCCCGCCCTATCCCGTGCCGGTCTGACGGGAGTACTATCCCGCCCTATCCCGTGCCGGTCTGACGGGAGTACTATCCCGCCCTATCCCGTGCCGGTCTGACGGGAGTACTATCCCGCCCTATCCCGTGCCGGTCTGACGGGAGTACTATCCCGCCCTATCCCGTGCCGGTCTGACGGGAGTACTATCCCGCCCTATCCCGTGCCGGCTCTGACGGGAGTACTATCCCGCCCTATCCCGTCTGTAGCCGGTCTGACGGGAGTACTATCCCGCCCTATCCCGTGCCGGTCTGACGGAGTACTATCCCGCCCTATCCCGTGCCGGTCTGACGGGAGTACTATCCCGCCCTATCCCGTGCCGGTCTGACGGGAGTACTATCCCGCCCTATCCCGTGCCGGTCTGACGGGAGTACTATCCCGCCCTATCCCGTGCCGGTCTGACGGGAGTACTATCCCGCCCTATCCCGTGCCGGTCTGACGGGAGTACTATCCCGCCCTATCCCGTGCCGGTCTGACGGGAGTACTATCCCGCCCTATCCCGTGCCGGTCTGACGGGAGTACTATCCCGCCCTATCCCGTCTGTAGCCGGTCTGACGGGAGTACTATCCCGCCCTATCCCGTGCCGGTCTGACGGGAGTACTATCCCGCCCTATCCGTGCGGTCTGACGGGAGTACTATCCCGCCCTATCCCGTGCCGGTCTGACGGGAGTACTATCCCGCCCTATCCCGTGCCGGTCTGACGGGAGTACTATCCCGCCCTATCCCGTGCCGGTCTGACGGGAGTACTATCCCGCCCTATCCCGTGCCGGTCTGACGGGAGTACTATCCCGCCCTATCCCGTGCCGGTCTGACGGGAGTACTATCCCGCCCTATCCCGTAGCCGGTCTGACGGGAGTACTATCCCGCCCTATCCCGTGCCGGTCTGACGGAGTACTATCCCGCCCTATCCCGTGCCGGTCTGACGGGAGTACTATCCCGCCCTATCCCGTGCCGGTCTGACGGAGTACTATCCCGCCCTATCCGTCTGTAGCCGGTCTGACGGGAGTACTATCCCGCCCTATCCCGTGCCGGTCTGACGGGAGTACTATCCCGCCCTATCCCGTGCCGGTCTGACGGGAGTACTATCCCGCCCTATCCGTGCCGGTCTGACGGGAGTACTATCCCGCCCTATCCCGTGCCGGTCTGACGGGAGTACTATCCCGCCCTATCCCGTGCCGGTCTGACGGGAGTACTATCCCGCCCTATCCCGTGCCGGTCTGACGGGAGCACTATTCCCGCCCTATCCCGTGCCGGTCTGACGGGAGTACTATCCCGCCCTATCCCGTGCCGGTCTGACGGGAGTACTATCCCGCCCTATCCCGTCTGTAGCCGGTCTGACGGGAGTACTATTCCCGCCCTATCCCGTGCCGGTCTGACGGGAGTACTATCCCGCCCTATCCCGTCTGTAGCGGTCTGACGGAGTACTCTGACGGGAGTACTATCCCGCCCTATCCCGTGCCGGTCTGACGGGAGTACTATCCCGCCCTATCCCGTCTGTAGCCGGTCTGACGGGAGTACTATCCCGCCCTATCCCGAGCCGGTCTGACGGGAGTACTATCCCGCCCTATCCCGTCTGTAGCCGGTCTGACGGGAGTACTATTCCCGCCCTATCCCGTGCCGGTCTGACGGGAGTAGTATCCCGCCCTATCCCGTCTGTAGCCGGTCTGACGGGAGTACTATCCCGCCCTATCCCGTGCCGGTCTGACGGGAGTACTATCCCGCCCTATCCCGTGCCGGTCTGACGGGAGTACTATCCCGCCCTATCCCGTCTGTAGCCGGTCTGACGGGAGCACTATTCCCGCCCTATCCCGTGCCGGTCTGACGGGAGTACTATCCCGCCCTATCCCGTGCCGGTCTGACGGGAGCACTATTCCCGCCCTATCCCGTGCCGGTCTGACGGGAGTACTATCCCGCCCTATCCCGTGCCGGTCTGACGGGAGTACTATCCCGCCCTATCCCGTGCCGGTCTGACGGGAGTACTATCCCGCCCTACCCCGTGCCGGTCTGACGGGAGTACTATCCCGCCCTATCCCGTGCCGGTCTGACGGGAGTACTATCCCGCCCTATCCCGTGCCGGTCTGACGGGAGTACTATCCCGCCCTATCCCGTGCCGGTCTGACGGGAGTACTATCCCGCCCTGTCCCGTGCCGGTCTGACGGGAGTACTATCCCGCCCTATCCCGTGCCGGTCTGACGGGAGTACTATCCCGCCCTATCCCGTGCCGGTCTGACGGGAGTACTATCCCGCCCTATCCCGTGCCGGTCTGACGGGAGTACTATCCCGCCCTATCCCGTGCCGGTCTGACGGGAGTACTATCCCGCCCTATCCCGTCTGTAGCCGGTCTGACGGGAGTACTATCCCGCCCTATCCCGTGCCGGTCTGACGGGAGTACTATCCCGCCCTATCCCGTGCCGGTCTGACGGGAGTACTATCCCGCCCTATCCCGTGCCGGTCTGACGGGAGTACTATCCCGCCCTATCCCGTGCCGGTCTGACGGGAGTACTATCCCGCCCTATCCCGTGCCGGTCTGACGGGAGTACTATCCCGCCCTATCCCGTCTGTAGCCGGTCTGACGGGAGTACTATCCCGCCCTATCCCGTGCCGGTCTGACGGGAGTACTATCCCGCCCTATCCCGTGCCGGTCTGACGGGAGTACTATCCCGCCCTATCCCGTGCCGGTCTGACGGGAGTACTATCCCGCCCTATCCCGTGCCGGTCTGACGGGAGTACTATCCCGCCCTATCCCGTGCCGGTCTGACGGGAGCACTATTCCCGCCCTATCCCATGCCGGTCTGACGGGAGTACTATCCCGCCCTATCCCGTGCCGGTCTGACGGGAGTACTATCCCGCCCTATCCCGTGCCGGTCTGACGGGAGTACTATCCCGCCCTATCCCGTGCCGGTCTGACGGGAGTACTATCCCGCCCTATCCCGTGCCGGTCTGACGGGAGTACTATCCCGCCCTATCCCGTGCCGGTCTGACGGGAGTACTATCCCGCCCTATCCCGTCTGTAGCCGGTCTGACGGGAGCACTATTCCCGCCCTATCCCGTGCCGGTCTGACGGGAGTACTATCCCGCCCTATCCCGTGCCGGTCTGACGGGAGTACTATCCCGCCCTATCCCGTGCCGGTCTGACGGGAGTACTATCCCGCCCTATCCCGTGCCGGTCTGACGGGAGTACTATCCCGCCCTATCCCGTCTGTAGCCGGTCTGACGGGAGTACTATCCCGCCCTATCCCGTGCCGGTCTGACGGGAGTACTATCCCGCCCTATCCCGTGCCGGTCTGACGGGAGTACTATTCCCGCCCTATCCCGTGCCGGTCTGACGGGAGTACTATCCCGCCCTATCCCGTCTGTAGCCGGTCTGACGGGAGTACTATCCCGCCCTATCCCGTGCCGGTCTGACGGGAGTACTATCCCGCCCTATCCCGTGCCGGTCTGACGGGAGTACTATTCCCGCCCTATCCCGTGCCGGTCTGACGGGAGTACTATCCCGCCCTATCCCGTGCCGGTCTGACGGGAGTACTATCCCGCCCTATCCCGTGCCGGTCTGACGGGAGCACTATTCCCGCCCTATCCCATGCCGGTCTGACGGGAGTACTATCCCGCCCTATCCCGTGCCGGTCTGACGGGAGCACTATTCCCGCCCTATCCCGTGCCGGTCTGACGGGAGTACTATCCCGCCCTATCCCGTGCCGGTCTGACGGGAGCACTATTCCCGCCCTATCCCGTGCCGGTCTGACGGGAGTACTATCCCGCCCTATCCCGTGCCGGTCTGACGGGAGCACTATTCCCGCCCTATCCCATGCCGGTCTGACGGGAGTACTATCCCGCCCTATCCCGTGCCGGTCTGACGGGAGTACTATCCCGCCCTATCCCGTGCCGGTCTGACGGGAGTACTATCCCGCCCTATCCCGTGCCGGTCTGACGGGAGTACTATCCCGCCCTATCCCGTGCCGGTCTGACGGGAGTACTATCCCGCCCTATCCCGTGCCGGTCTGACGGGAGTACTATCCCGCCCTATCCCGTCTGTAGCCGGTCTGACGGGAGTACTATCCCGCCCTATCCCGTGCCGGTCTGACGGGAGTACTATCCCGCCCTATCCCGTGCCGGTCTGACGGGAGTACTATCCCGCCCTATCCCGTGCCGGTCTGACGGGAGTACTATCCCGCCCTATCCCGTGCCGGTCTGACGGGAGTACTATCCCGCCCTATCCCGTGCCGGTCTGACGGGAGTACTATCCCGCCCTATCCCGTGCCGGTCTGACGGGAGTACTATTCGGCCCTATCCCGTGCCGGTCTGACGGGAGTACTATCCCGCCCTATCCCGTGCCGGTCTGACGGGAGTACTATCCCGCCCTATCCCGTGCCGGTCTGACGGGAGTACTATCCCGCCCTATCCCGTGCCGGTCTGACGGGAGTACTATCCCGCCCTATCCCGTCTGTAGCCGGTCTGACGGGAGTACTATCCCGCCCTATCCCGTGCCGGTCTGACGGGAGTACTATCCCGCCCTATCCCGTCTGTAGACGGTCTGACGGGAGTACTGTCCCGCCCTATCCCGTGCCGGTCTGACGGGAGTACTATCCCGCCCTATCCCGTCTGTAGCCGGTCTGACGGGAGTACTATCCCGCCCTATCCCGTGCCGGTCTGACGGGAGTACTATCCCGCCCTATCCCGTCTGTAGCCGGTCTGACGGGAGTACTATCCCGCCCTATCCCGTGCCGGTCTGACGGGAGTACTATCCCGCCCTATCCCGTGCCGGTCTGACGGGAGTACTATCCCGCCCTATCCCGTGCCGGTCTGACGGGAGTACTATCCCGCCCTATCCCGTCTGTAGCCGGTCTGACGGGAGTACTATCCCGCCCTATCCCGTCTGTAGCCGGTCTGACGGGAGTACTATCCCGCCCTATCCCGTGCCGGTCTGACGGGAGTACTATCCCGCCCTATCCCGTCTGTAGCCGGTCTGACGGGAGTACTATCCCGCCCTATCCCGTGCCGGTCTGACGGGAGTACTATCCCGCCCTATCCCGTGCCGGTCTGACGGGAGTACTATCCCGCCCTATCCCGTCTGTAGCCGGTCTGACGGGAGTACTATCCCGCCCTATCCCGTGCCGGTCTGACGGGAGTACTATCCCGCCCTATCCCGTGCCGGTCTGACGGGAGTACTATCCCGCCCTATCCCGTGCCGGTCTGACGGGAGTACTATCCCGCCCTATCCAGTGCCGGTCTGACGGGAGTACTATCCCGCCCTATCCCGTGCCGGTCTGACGGGAGCACTATTCCCGCCCTATCCCGTGCCGGTCTGACGGGAGTACTATCCCGCCCTATCCCGTGCCGGTCTGACGGGAGTACTATCCCGCCCTATCCCGTGCCGGTCTGACGGGAGCACTATCCCGCCCTATCCCGTGCCGGTCTGACGGGAGTACTATCCCGCCCTATCCCGTGCCGGTCTGACGGGAGTACTATCCCGCCCTATCCCGTGCCGGTCTGACGGGAGTACTACCCCGCCCTATCCCGTGCCGGTCTGACGGGAGTACTATCCCGCCCTATCCCGTGCCGGTCTGACGGGAGTACTATCCCGCCCTATCCCGTCTGTAGCCGGTCTGACGGGAGTACTATCCCGCCCTATCCCGTGCCGGTCTGACGGGAGCACTATTCCCGCCCTATCCCGTGCCGGTCTGACGGGAGTACTATCCCGCCCTATCCCGTGCCGGTCTGACGGGAGTACTATCCCGCCCTATCCCGTGCCGGTCTGACGGGAGTACTATCCCGCCCTATCCCGTGCCGGTCTGACGGGAGTACTATCCCGCCCTATCCCGTGCCGGTCTGACGGGAGTACTATCCCGCCCTATCCCGTGCCGGTCTGACGGGAGTACTATCCCGCCCTATCCCGTGCCGGTCTGACGGGAGTACTATCCCGCCCTATCCAGTGCCGGTCTGACGGGAGTACTATCCCGCCCTATCCCGTGCCGGTCTGACGGGAGCACTATTCCCGCCCTATCCCGTGCCGGTCTGACGGGAGTACTATACCGCCCTATCCCGTGCCGGTCTGACGGGAGTACTATCCCGCCCTATCCCGTGCCGGTCTGACGGGAGCACTATCCCGCCCTATCCCGTGCCGGTCTGACGGGAGTACTATCCCGCCCTATCCCGTGCCGGTCTGACGGGAGTACTATCCCGCCCTATCCCGTGCCGGTCTGACGGGAGTACTACCCCGCCCTATCCCGTGCCGGTCTGACGGGAGTACTATCCCGCCCTATCCCGTGCCGGTCTGACGGGAGTACTATCCCGCCCTATCCCGTCTGTAGCCGGTCTGACGGGAGTACTATCCCGCCCTATCCCGTGCCGGTCTGACGGGAGTACTATCCCGCCCTATCCCGTCTGTAGCCGGTCTGACGGGAGTACTATCCCGCCCTATCCCGTGCCGGTCTGACGGGAGTACTATCCCGCCCTATCCCGTGCCGGTCTGACGGGAGTACTATCCCGCCCTATCCCGTGCCGGTCTGACGGGAGCACTATTCCCGCCCTATCCCGTGCCGGTCTGACGGGAGTACTACCCCGCCCTATCCCGTGCCGGTCTGACGGGAGTACTATCCCGCCCTATCCCGTGCCGGTCTGACGGGAGTACTATCCCGCCCTATCCCGTCTGTAGCCGGTCTGACGGGAGTACTATCCCGCCCTATCCCGTGCCGGTCTGACGGGAGTACTATCCCGCCCTATCCCGTGCCGGTCTGACGGGAGTACTATCCCGCCCTATCCCGTGCCGGTCTGACGGGAGTACTATCCCGCCCTATCCCGTCTGTAGCCGGTCTGACGGGAGTACTATCCCGCCCTATCCCGTGCCGGTCTGACGGGAGTACTATCCCGCCCTATCCCGTGCCGGTCTGACGGGAGTACTATCCCGCCCTATCCCGTGCCGGTCTGACGGGAGTACTATCCCGCCCTATCCCGTGCCGGTCTGACGGGAGTACTATCCCGCCCTATCCCGTGCCGGTCTGACGGGAGCACTATTCCCGCCCTATCCCGTGCCGGTCTGACGGGAGTACTATCCCGCCCTATCCCGTGCCGGTCTGACGGGAGTACTATCCCGCCCTATCCCGTGCCGGTCTGACGGGAGTACTATCCCGCCCTATCCCGTGCCGGTCTGACGGGAGTACTATCCCGCCCTATCCCGTGCCGGTCTGACGGGAGTACTATCCCGCCCTATCCCGTGCCGGTCTGACGGGAGTACTATCCCGCCCTATCCCGTGCCGGTCTGACGGGAGTACTATCCCGCCCTATCCCGTGCCGGTCTGACGGGAGTACTATCCCGCCCTATCCCGTGCCGGTCTGACGGGAGTACTATCCCGCCCTATCCCGTGCTGCTCTGCACCCACCGACACCTGTTTCCTGCCATTCGCGGACGATTCCACATAACGTACGACTTCCTCTTTAAAAATGGTGCCTAGGTGTTGCCAGCTAAGCGTGCAATATATATGTTTGCCTCAATTATTCCAAGCAGGATGTTTGCTCCTTTCATCGACGGCGTGTTGTCTAGTCATTAATTGTTTCACAATTGCATAGCTCACGTATAACTCACCTCTACCATTTTGGCCTGCACGCTAAAAGCAACATGTGGACAGGATTTATGGATTTGGATAGCCATGTAGTGGAGTGTGGTTTTAGACCACCTTTACGGACGTTACAAAGGGGTAGGGAGTGCCCCTCCGGTGCCCCCCCCCCCCGATCCGCCCCTGACATGGAGCGTTGAAGCTGCTCTCCCAATCCCAATTGTGACAGCCAGCTAGTCACCGAGCCCTTCCCGTGGCAGCAGCAGACCGAGTGGTGGCATTCCTCTGGCGGAACTTCAGCAGGAGTTCACCCCCCTTGCCCTCCATAATGTACAGTCTAGGGAGGGGTCAATGGTGATTATTGCTGCTGCGTTGTCAGTCCCAATACCGCTGGCTGACTGTCAGCAGCTCCCCGTGGCAACCGGCAAGGGGGGGGCGGGGGTACACAGACAACACGACATGTCCGCCAGGGAAGTGAATGTGTGTGTGTGGCGGGGAGTGAATGGTGGGGGGGGGGGGAGGGGGTGTTGCTTAAAGGAATGTCCGAGATTCGCGCTCTACAAGCTAATAGACAGGGATAACGGCTATGGCTTTGTCTGGGCCCTTTTAGCCCCGTATAGCTCGCTGTCTACAAAGAATTCAGTCACGATTCCCCGGCGCTATCATCAGCAAATCCCAACTGCATCCAGAAATCCAGACAGTGCACCCCCTTCTCTTGTTCTCAGGGCATGTGACTCTTATCAGCAATGCAGCGACCATACTTTGCCCGATATCTGCATAGGAATCCCAATCCTTCCATTAACGAATTCACACTGAGAAGGCATCATACATAATGTGTTGACTGATATTACTATATTACTATACACGAGAACTCACCTTCCGTCCTGGTTCTCCTGATTCTCCCTAAAAGATAACAAAACAATTGCAGTAAATAAGAGTGTATTCCTTGTTTATTGATGGCCTGCTGTATTGCTTTTGTTTGTGGTAACAGCATGGCTGTAATTGCACACGGATAATAGACATACTGTCATATTTCAATGTTTTGACAATATCGAGTGATTTGGATTTCACTGATGATATTCGAATGATATTCGTAAGAGTTGCAAAAACAACATTTCATTTTCTTACAAATGAAGTATCCGTGTCAGGAGTTGGTTTTCGTTTTGTGTTGTGGGTTATTTAGATGAATTCATAATGATAATGTCCCTATTAGAGAGAACAACGCATCTTAAAAAGGGTATCATGCCCCTGTGCTATGTCGTTATTACAGAAAATTCTAATAATATAATTTTTACGTTTTACTAAATAATGTTTTTAGTATTTATTTATTTTGTATTTGACGTCAACCATGTTGCGTAAATAAGAAGTTTGTGAGGATATATACTTAATGTGATAATCATTCGCCAGAGGCCTCAGAGTAAGTATCAGTCCGAGGGATGGAAGAGCTCAATGGTCAAGTATCTCATTAAGCGGAGAGTGTTATCACATGCCCCGCGGAGACACGTAAATACCGGGATCTCAGAATAAACATAAGCACGTGTCGCGCTGCCTCGTTAGCGGGACTGCTTGGATTTAACCGACGGGTGATAGCCCGGGGTCGGATAACTGGGCGAAATGACCGTTGATGGCTGCGTAATGGAGGCACAGGTGATGATTGATCAGGGGAATGTGCCGGCTGTGCATACCAGGGGTAGTATTGAGTTTTAGTATTTATTTATGGCCGATCAAGGTCGTATCAGTCGGTAATCTATGAAAAACCGGATACTAATACATAACTCCATGTACGCACTAATCTGTGTTCTGAACGTACACATCACTTTTGGTATAAATTAAGTGATATACGCCATATTCGTAACTTAATATATTGTCGGTACGTTCAAAATGAAGCGCCACCTAGCGAATGCTGTCGGATGTTCTGGGGGAAGTGAAGCGCCACTTATCGCATCACAGGGATATTTTATTTTGGCGTTTTCCTTTGAGATAAACGTCGATGACAATGCCTCACCGGAACCGGATATGACGCAACCAGTGCCAAAGTCGACATTTTTGTTTTTGTTGCAGACAGTTTCTGACACTTTACTATAGTGAGAACAGGCTGACGTATACGCTTCCCTTGATTAATGGAGTCACATCCGTTACAGACTTATTACATCCCTGGCTCCTCCCTCCTACACCGGTGATAATATATATACGTAATATATATGTGTGTATCCGCCCAGTGCATGTAGAAGCCATGCTGGCCACGACCCCACCACACTGAGCCGCCCCTGTATTCAGAATGCCCTGCCATTCGGAATCGGCCCGAGGCGTCTTCCTCCTGAAGCCCGGAAGCCGTGCCAGAAGAAAGCAAATATGAACCACTTCAGAGCTAATGGCGATGCTGATGCGAGTGAAGATTCCACGGCTGTACCCAACCTCACCCCACCCCCTCCCGCCACCCCACTCCACCAGCCTCCATACTGAAGATCATGCTCTAGCGCCCCGCACCCCCCCCCTCCAACACATTCACCACCTCTCCTCCCTCTTGCCTCCCTCGCTGAGATCCCCACCACATTCACCACCTCTCCTCCCTCTTGCCGCCATCGCTGAGATCCCCGCCACATTCACTACCTCTCCTCCCTCTTGCCGCCCTCGCTGAGATCCCCGCCACATTCACTACCTCTCCTCCCTCTTGCCGCCATCGCTGAGATCCCCACCACATTCACTACCTCTCCTCCCTCTTGCCGCCCCCGCTGAGATCCCCGCCACATTCACTACCTCTCCTCCCTCTTGCCGCTCTCGCTGAGATCCCCACCACATTCACTACCTCTCCTCCCTCTTGCCGCCCCCGCTGAGATCCCCACCACATTCACCACCTCTCCTCCCTCTTGCCGCCCTCGCTGAGATCCCCGCCACATTCACTACCTCTCCTCCCTCTTGCCGCCCTCGCTGAGATCCCCACCACATTCACTACCTCTCCTCCCTCTTGCCGCCCCCGCTGAGATCCCCGCCACATTCACTACCTCTCCTCCCTCTTGCCGCCCTCGCTGAGATCCCCACCACATTCACTACCTCTCCTCCCTCTTGCCGCCCCCGCTGAGATCCCCACCACATTCACCACCTCTCCTCCCTCTTGCCGCCCTCGCTGAGATCCCCGCCACATTCACTACCTCTCCTCCCTCTTGCCGCCCTCGCTGAGATCCCCACCACATTCACTACCTCTCCTCCCTCTTGCCGCCCTCGCTGAGATCCCCACCACATTCACCACCTCTCCTCCCTCTTGCCGCCCTCGCTGAGATCCCCACCACATTCACCACCTCTCCTCCCTCTTGCCGCCCTCGCTGAGATCCCCGCCACATTCACTACCTCTCCTCCCTCTTCGCGCCCTCGCTGAGATCCCCGCCACATTCACTACCTCTCCTCCCTCTTGCCGCCCTCGCTGAGATCCCCACCACATTCACTACCTCTCCTCCCTCTTGCCGCCATCGCTGAGATCCCCGCCACATTCACTACCTCTCCTCCCTCTTGCCGCCATCGCTGAGATCCCCACCACATTCACCACTTCTCCTCCCTCTTGCCGCCCTCGCTGAGATCCTCACCACATTCACTACCTCTCCTCCCTCTTGCCGCCCTCGCTGAGATCCCCACCACATTCACTACCTCTCCTCCCTATTGCCGCCCTCGCTGAGATCCCCGCAACATTCACTACCTCTCCTCCCTCTTGCCGCCCTCGCTAAGATCCCCACCACATTCACCACCTCTCCTCCCTCTTGCCGCCCTCGCTGAGATCCCCACCACATTCACTACCTCTCTTCCCTCTTGCCGCCCTCGCTGAGATCCCCACCACATTCACTACCTCTCCTCCCTCTTGCCGCCCTCGCTAAGATCCCCACCACATTCACTACCTCTTCTCCCTCTTGCCGCCCTCGCTGAGATCCCCGCCACATTCACTACCTCTCCTCCCTCTTGCCGCCCTCGCTGAGATCCCCACCACGTTCACCACCTCTCCTCCCTCTTGCCGCCCTCGCTGAGATCCCCGCCACATTCACTACCTCTCCTCCCTCTTGCCGCCCTCGCTGAGATCCCCGCCACATTCTCTACCTCTCCTCCCTCTTGCCGCCCCCGCTGAGATCCCCACCACATTCACTACCTCTCCTCCCTCTTGCCGCCCTCGCTGAGATCCCCACCACATTCACTACCTCTCCTCCCTCTTGCCGCCCTCGCTGAGATCCCCGCCACATTCACTACCTCTCCTCCCTCTTGCCGCCCTCGCTGAGATCCCCGCCACATTCACTACCTCTCCTCCCTCTTGCCGCCCTCGCTGAGATCCCCACCACATTCACTACCTCTCCTCCCTCTTGCCGCCCCCGCTGAGATCCCCGCTACATTCACTACCTCTCCTCCCTCTTGCCGCCCTCGCTGAGATCCCCGCCACATTCACTACCTCTCCTCCCTCTTGCCGCCCCCGCTGAGATCCCCACCACATTCACTACCTCTCCTCCCTCTTGCCGCCATCGCTGAGATCCCCGCCACATTCACTACCTCTCCTCCCTCTTGCCGCCCTCGCTGAGATCCCCACCACATTCACCACCTCTCCTCCCTCTTGCCGCCCTCGCTGAGATCCCCGCCACATTCACCACCTCTCCTCCCTCTTGCCGCCATCGCTGAGATCCCCACCACATTCACTACCTCTCCTCCCTCTTGCCGCCCTCGCTGATTTCCCCGCCACATTCACTACCTCTCCTCCCTCTTGCCGCCCTCGCTGAGATCCCCACCACATTCACCACCTCTCCTCCCTCTTGCCGCCCTCGCTGAGATCTCCGCCACATTCACTACCTCTCCTCCCTCTTGCCGCCCTCGCTGAGATCCCCACCACATTCACTACCTCTCCTCCCTCTTGCCGCCATCGCTGAGATCCCCGCCACATTCACTACCTCTCCTCCCTCTTGCCGCCATCGCTGAGATCCCCACCACATTCACTACCTCTCCTCCCTCTTGCCGCCCTCGCGGAGATCCCCGCCACATTCACTACCTCTCCTCCCTCTTGCCGCCCTCGCTGAGATCCCCGCCACATTCACTACCTCTCCTCCCTCTTCGCGCCCTCGCTGAGATCCCCGCCACATTCACTACCTCTCCTCCCTCTTGCCGCCCTCGCTGAGATCCCCACCACATTCACTACCTCTCCTCCCTCTTGCCGCCATCGCTGAGATCCCCGCCACATTCACTACCTCTCCTCCCTCTTGCCGCCATCGCTGAGATCCCCACCACATTCACCACTTCTCCTCCCTCTTGCCGCCCTCGCTGAGATCCCCACCACATTCACTACCTCTCCTCCCTCTTGCCGCCCTCGCTGAGATCCCCACCACATTCACTACCTCTCCTCCCTATTGCCGCCCTCGCTGAGATCCCCGCAACATTCACTACCTCTCCTCCCTCTTGCCGCCCTCGCTAAGATCCCCACCACATTCACCACCTCTCCTCCCTCTTGCCGCCCTCGCTGAGATCCCCACCACATTCACTACCTCTCTTCCCTCTTGCCGCCCTCGCTGAGATCCCCACCACATTCACTACCTCTCCTCCCTCTTGCCGCCCTCGCTAAGATCCCCACCACATTCACTACCTCTTCTCCCTCTTGCCGCCCTCGCTGAGATCCCCGCCACATTCACTACCTCTCCTCCCTCTTGCCGCCCTCGCTGAGATCCCCACCACGTTCACCACCTCTCCTCCCTCTTGCCGCCCTCGCTGAGATCCCCGCCACATTCACTACCTCTCCTCCCTCTTGCCGCCCTCGCTGAGATCCCCGCCACATTCTCTACCTCTCCTCCCTCTTGCCGCCCCCGCTGAGATCCCCACCACATTCACTACCTCTCCTCCCTCTTGCCGCCCTCGCTGAGATCCCCACCACATTCACTACCTCTCCTCCCTCTTGCCGCCCTCGCTGAGATCCCCGCCACATTCACTACCTCTCCTCCCTCTTGCCGCCCTCGCTGAGATCCCCGCCACATTCACTACCTCTCCTCCCTCTTGCCGCCCTCGCTGAGATCCCCACCACATTCACTACCTCTCCTCCCTCTTGCCGCCCCCGCTGAGATCCCCGCTACATTCACTACCTCTCCTCCCTCTTGCCGCCCTCGCTGAGATCCCCGCCACATTCACTACCTCTCCTCCCTCTTGCCGCCCCCGCTGAGATCCCCACCACATTCACTACCTCTCCTCCCTCTTGCCGCCATCGCTGAGATCCCCGCCACATTCACTACCTCTCCTCCCTCTTGCCGCCCTCGCTGAGATCCCCACCACATTCACCACCTCTCCTCCCTCTTGCCGCCCTCGCTGAGATCCCCGCCACATTCACCATCTCTCCTCCCTCTTGCCGCCATCGCTGAGATCCCCACCACATTCACTACCTCTCCTCCCTCTTGCCGCCCTCGCTGATTTCCCCGCCACATTCACTACCTCTCCTCCCTCTTGCCGCCCTCGCTGAGATCCCCACCACATTCACCACCTCTCCTCCCTCTTGCCGCCCTCGCTGAGATCCCCGCCACATTCACTATCTCTCCTCCCTCTTGCCGCCCTCGCTGAGATCCCCACCACATTCACTACCTCTCCTCCCTCTTGCCGCCATCGCTGAGATCCCCGCCACATTCACTACCTCTCCTCCCTCTTGCCGCCATCGCTGAGATCCCCACCACATTCACTACCTCTCCTCCCTCTTGCCGCCCTCGCGGAGATCCCCGCCACATTCACTACCTCTCCTCCCTCTTGCCGCCCCCGCTGAGATCCCCGCCACATTCACTACCTCTCCTCCCTCTTGCCGCCCTCGCTGAGATCCCCGCCACATTCACTACCTCTCCTCCCTCTTGCCGCCCTCGCTGAGATCCCCACCACATTCACTACCTCTCCTCCCTCTTGCCGCCATCGCTGAGATCCCCACCACATTCACCACCTCTCCTCCCTCTTGCCGCCCTCGCTGAGATCCCCGCCACATTCACTACCTCTCCTCCCTCTTGCCGCCCTCGCTGAGATCCCCACCACATTCACTACCTCTCCTCCCTCTTGCCGCCCTCGCTGAGATCCCCACCACGTTCACCACCTCTCCTCCCTCTTGCCGCCCTCGCTGAGATCCCCGCCACATTCACTACCTCTCCTCCCTCTTGCCGCCCTCGCTGAGATCCCCGCCACATTCTCTACCTCTCCTCCCTCTTGCCGCCCCCGCTGAGATCCCCACCACATTCACTACCTCTCCTCCCTCTTGCCGCCCTCGCTGAGATCCCCACCACATTCACTACCTCTCCTCCCTCTTGCCGCCCTCGCTGAGATCCCCGCCACATTCACTACCTCTCCTCCCTCTTGCCGCCCTCGCTGAGATCCCCGCCACATTCACTACCTCTCCTCCCTCTTGCCGCCCTCGCTGAGATCCCCACCACATTCACTACCTCTCCTCCCTCTTGCCGCCCCCGCTGAGATCCCCGCTACATTCACTACCTCTCCTCCCTCTTGCCGCCCTCGCTGAGATCCCCGCCACATTCACTACCTCTCCTCCCTCTTGCCGCCCCCGCTGAGATCCCCGCCACATTCACTACCTCTCCTCCCTCTTGCCGCCATCGCTGAGATCCCCGCCACATTCACTACCTCTCCTCCCTCTTGCCGCCCTCGCTGAGATCCCCACCACATTCACCACCTCTCCTCCCTCTTGCCGCCCTCGCTGAGATCCCCGCCACATTCACCACCTCTCCTCCCTCTTGCCGCCATCGCTGAGATCCCCACCACATTCACTACCTCTCCTCCCTCTTGCCGCCCTCGCTGATTTCCCCGCCACATTCACTACCTCTCCTCCCTCTTGCCGCCCTCGCTGAGATCCCCACCACATTCACCACCTCTCCTCCCTCTTGCCGCCCTCGCTGAGATCCCCGCCACATTCACTACCTCTCCTCCCTCTTGCCGCCCTCGCTGAGATCCCCACCACATTCACTACCTCTCCTCCCTCTTGCCGCCATCGCTGAGATCCCCGCCACATTCACTACCTCTCCTCCCTCTTGCCGCCATCGCTGAGATCCCCACCACATTCACTACCTCTCCTCCCTCTTGCCGCCCTCGCGGAGATCCCCGCCACATTCACTACCTCTCCTCCCTCTTGCCGCCCCCGCTGAGATCCCCGCCACATTCACTACCTCTCCTCCCTCTTGCCGCCCTCGCTGAGATCCCCGCCACATTCACTACCTCTCCTCCCTCTTGCCGCCCTCGCTGAGATCCCCACCACATTCACTACCTCTCCTCCCTCTTGCCGCCATCGCTGAGATCCCCGCCACATTCACTACCTCTCCTCCCTCTTGCCGCCATCGCTGAGATCCCCACCACATTCACTACCTCTCCTCCCTCTTGCCGCCCTCGCGGAGATCCCCGCCACATTCACTACCTCTCCTCCCTCTTGCCGCCCCCGCTGAGATCCCCGCCACATTCACTACCTCTCCTCCCTCTTGCCGCTCTCGCTGAGATCCCCACCACATTCACCACCTCTCCTCCCTCTTGCCGCCCTCGCTGAAATCCCCGCCACATTCACTACCTCTCCTCCCTCTTGCCGCCCTCGCTGAGATCCCCACCACATTCACTACCTCTCCTCCATCTTGCCGCCATCGCTGAGATCCCCGCCACATTCACTACCTCTCCTCCCTCTTGCCGCCATCGCTGAGATCCCCACCACATTCACTACCTCTCCTCCCTCTTGCCGCCCTCGCGGAGATCCCCGCCACATTCACTACCTCTCCTCCCTCTTGCCGCCATCGCTGAGATCCCCACCACATTCACTACCTCTCCTCCCTCTTGCCGCCCTCGCTGAGATCCCCGCCACATTCACTACCTCTCCTCCCTCTTGCCGCCCTCGCTGAGATCCCCACCACATTCACCACCTCTCCTCCCTCTTGCCGCCCCCGCTGAGATCCCCGCCACATTCACCACCTCTCCTCCCTCTTGCCGCCCTCGCTGAGATCCCCACCACATTCACCACCTCTCCTCCCTCTTGCCGCCCTCGCTGAGATCCACGTGGTCTCCCTCCCCCTAGCTGCAGAATGCCCGAGAGTGTAATTTACTGCTACGGAGCCACCATTCTTTACCACTGGTCTGACTGAAATTCACACTGGCCACCCACTCCCCATCTTCTCTCAGCTAGCTGTACACCATCTGTGATGTCCTCATTTTCTTGACGGGGTATTCAATGAGAAATGGAGAGATACACTGCAAAACCACGTTTTCGCTTGGGAACCACCATGTACAGGGCAATAGGCTTAATTTCCTGGGGGTATTGCGGGCTTCCATACAGTTCAGGTGCGGATCCAAGAATTCGAAACAAATATTCTCACGACCGTAAAATAATATGGGGATCGGGGGGGGGGTCCAGACCCTCTAGCCACCTGCAGTGTTGCCACAAGAAATGTTAAGGAAACTGTGTGACTTAGCTTATCAAGGCTGTCGGAATAAAGTATTCTAGCTCCTCTGCCTACGACCGCATTGTAGAGGCTCCCAGACACTATACATAACTTTAATGAACACTCAACAATATCAGACTGTTGCTTCTTTGGCGTCTGTTTTATTACCCCAGATAATTGTTATCAACGGTTTACTAGAATGGCCTGGTTCCAGGATTACCCTCCACATACTCAGCTTACTGCCCCCCCCCCCCCCAATCCAGACACACCAAAAAACAAAAAAAGCATTCGAAAGCAAAACTGAAGATGTAGCTGGATGTCGGGAAAGAACGGAGAGTACCGACATAAACCGAACTTTTAAAGTCTGCCGAGCAATACCGCGGCAGCTGTCCACCGACCATCTGAGTGAGTGGCACCTCCGTCAGGCGAGGAAATTTAACCGAGTCGTGTTTACCCGAGGTGCTTCGTGCGTAAGATATGACAACAATTTCGCTGTTTCCTGGTGCCGCGTTGTCCAACTGTTTCGTCGGAATGGCATCGACTATGGAAGCGTCCAACGTTACTTCATGATCCCGGGGAGGCAGCTGGTGGAACGGTTTGCATGGCAAAGGCTACTTATTGCTCACTTAGCCAGTTGGAATAGACATCAACGACGATATTAGTAATGCGAGAATTCTACAAGCGTAAATTATGAACTCTTACATTATACAACGCGTAAATATATTGTATCGTATTGCATAGTGTGAATGGTTGATTAAAGAGCATTTGAATGAAGTCTGAGTAATGTGCTATGAGAGTTTGCTCAATGATGACACACTAAGACACGCTTGCGTTGGTAGTATATAGAACTTCGTGGCAGTAACCGCTTCGTGGCCATGGTAGTATGTGACTGGGGTAACATGTGGCTGTCACAACATGTGGCTGTCACAACATGTGACTGTGACAACATGTGGCTACCACAACATATGGCTGTGACAACATGTGAATGTGGCAACATGTGGCTGTGACAACATGTGGCTGTGACAACATGTGTCTGTGGCAACATGTGGCTGTGACAACATGTGGCCGTGGCAACATGTGGCTGTGGCAACATGTGGCTGTGGCAACATGTGGCTGTGGCAACATGTGGCTGTGGCAACATGTGGCTGTGGCAACATGTGGCTGTGGCAACATGTGGCTGTGGCAACATGTGGCTGTGGCAACATGTGGCTGTGGCAACATGTGGCTGTGGCATCATTTGGCTGTGGAAACATGTGGATGTACCATCATGTTGCTGTGACAACATGTGGATGCACCATCATGTTGCTGTGACAACATGTCGCGGCATTTGGCAGTATTGAAAACATGTGGTTGTAGCTTACCTTGGGTCCAGGCCATCCCGGAAGTCCCGCAGATCCCTGCACGATGTCCGGAGTGGAAGGACAAGACATGATCAATTAACAGGGCGCTGAGGCAGTGAGCGACTCGCACTCGGCCCGGGGTCTAAATGGGGGTATGTGGGCAGGTAGAACGACACCCATTTCACGGACACATCTATGGAAGCACTTTAATTACAATGGGGAGGACAGTTAGGGAATATGTCACTCGGACTTTCGAGGAAGAAAAAAAACACAGTGGGATTACAAGTACATGGTCAGTGTGAATATCCTGTTCTGAAGACGCATCGTGACAGCTCGGACAGAGGTTGTAAGCGTTATCTTGTCCTTGTTCAGGATGCCTCTTCAGGAAAAGTCGAAGGGAACAGAAATGATAAAGGAAGGAATGGTTTCGAAGTGAACTATTTACGCTCTGAGCGGTTTTCTTTTGCCAAAGAGGGCGAATAGATGATAGATGATGTTTGACTGAGACAGAGATTAGCAAAGGTGGTGACTTCAATTGCAAAATGGTGAGGTTGAGTTGCGCGCTAGGCAGCATAACAATGAACAGTGGTTATAACCATTAGCATCACAATCGTATCGCCTCGATGCTAATGATTATAACGCCAGAGAGAAAATATTGTAGGGATATACAAGAGCATTAAACAGAAGTCCTCCACCCATCAGAGTACAGAGAGAAGACGAAGATCAGAGGCCCATCACATGGAGGTACAGATACAAAACAGCAGTTCAGGATCGCTGTACAGTGAACGACGCTTCTTAATATTATTATTGTCTGACAATATGGGTAAATACCGGAAAACCATTTCTTCCTGGTAAGCCAACAAGACCCTGCAAAAAGCGAGCAAACACAACACGACGTCAAGGGAGACATACAAGGGAGGATGGGGTTATGTACGTAGCAACCGATAAACGGCCACTCGGTTAAATCCAACAGAGTACGAGTATGTAGTCAACATATAGAAAAAACTACATCAATGTATCAAACATAAATACAGACATCAGTCAGCAGCAAATATCATTTTAAGGCAATAAGTGTACAGTTTGTATGTCATTCACCACAAACATCAGTAGAAGCCATCAATAACATATATTTATTAATGCACAGCTCTAAAACTGCTACTTTAACTAATGAATGTTTTTTTTTTAATGTGAATGAATGTAAGGCACATATTCGCGAGAAGCCATTGGAAAACATTTGAAGCTTAGCTTGTACCGCACAAGACAAGTAACCTTCCATATGTTGGCTATAATGTTGAACTACTTATCTAGCGTGTACCTTAAGGTTCCTGGTGCGGCATGGGTAAAAACATTGGCGACAGTTAGTTGGGGATTGAGTTACTTCCTTAAAAGTCTGTTCCACAGCTAAAGTACAAACCAACGAGAGAGCTAACAGCAAACAAATTTGCCTACACACAGATTCTGAAGGAAGTAAATGCCATCAGAAGCAGCAATTTGAAAATGTACCAATAGAAACACGCAGCATGGATCGGCATTGTTACAGAGCCTTTAGGGCGATCGCGGAGCGTCCCGCATACACCGGGATGTCACGCTCAGCAAATTAAGTCATGGGCATAATTCCTGTAATGAATTCTTTACACTTAAGCTAGACTGCCAATTGATGACAGTGGTTGCGTTTAAAATGCATACATATTTCATGATTACAATTTGCCTTCGCTTTCTATTGGTAAATTTCTCAAATCTAAGGCGATCATTTTCTACAATATTTAGATACATCTCGTAATAATCCTGTATTATCGTACACATCGTTTACACATAATAATACACTTTATACGGTAAACAAAGGACTGGTTTGATTGCAAACGTATGCGAGAAAAATGCGAAATCTTTGTAGACCACAGCGGATAGGCAGCGGCTAAACACAACTTATTAGTTTTATGAGACATATGTAGCGGCAATAGCTACAGGCGCTATCTTGGTGACGAAGCAATCACGTGAGTACTTACGGGAGGTCCGGCTTCCCCTCGGTCACCACCGCTGCCCTTTTTACCTTTCTCGCCTGGTGAACCGGGCGGACCAGGTGGACCTGAGTTGTAGAAAAATAACGCTTGTATTAAAAGATAAAATTAACAATAAATATAATTTGTGGTAATAATTATCTAATAATAAACATATATATACTTATAACTTTTAATCACATTTTTTATATAAAGCAATAATGAGAGCATTATATTGTATACCGTTAAGGATTAACAATGCAATACTATTAAGATTAATAGTAATATTGTAATTATTATAAAAATCTTCAAAATGACCCAAATGTCATGACAGAGCACTGACATATTCTTGAACAATGTCACTGTAAAGCCATAAAAAATGTTTACTTTCGCTTATTGCGGGGAACTGGTGAGTAACACGTTAAACGACCTGCGCTTGACTCGGTATCTTCTGTCCAAAAGTCCCGATAAATGAATGTAAAAGTATAGAATTAACTAGAAGTAAAATTTAAAAAAATCAATACACTGAACTTGTGGAACGTCCCCCCTCCATTCCCCTCAGATTACTTCGAACGAAAAATTAGGGGGAACAATCTCAGGTACCACATCCTTCGCTTGTCACAGGTGACTGGTTGTGGGACTTTTTAACTTTGTAATTAGTGCCTTCCTGACACGGGATGGCACGACGCGACACATGGAACACCCCCCCCCCCACCCCACCTAACTACCAGGAACACTACTTCCCTCCCCTAACCCCATCCACCCATTCCCGAGAAAATCTACCCGGTCCCCCAGCCGCATCGCCGACTCCCTCCCCCATCGTTGCCCGGCTCTGCCCCCCCCCCCCACCCCCCGTCCGCCCCCTCTCCCCCTGCTTGCGATCACACGCGTGCGCCGCGCTCAGCGGTGACCGACCCACGGGCCAACCGTAAAAAGCCTGGAAACGGGCTCACTCACCGTCACGGGAGGAATCGGTACCCGAATAGGTGAGGGGGGGGGGGGGGGGTAAAAGGGGGTGGTCGCTGATTAGGAGGTGTAATTCGGACATGTTTTGATGTTGTAACAAGGTTTCCTTGTGTATGTACTGTAAGCATGCACCGTGGCTGTTATGGCTGGGGGAGTCATTACTTTACTAACGAGCTGGCAGCAGCTTCGTGATGGCTGTCACGATGAACAACTGTCAGTATCCATCAGATCAGGGATGGTCTGCGACGTGATTTTCTAGATTCAAGGTCGAAAAGGTCAAATCTCATTATCTGTACCATTTCAGCCGTGATATAACAAATGTGGACATGTGGGTGGTTTAGGCCACTGTGGTGAACATGAAAGCTAACATAGAGAGGTTTAGGCCACTGTGGTGCACATGAAGGCTAACATAGAGAGGTTTAGGCCACTGTGGTGTACATGAAGGCTAACATAGAGAGGTTGAGGCCACTGTGGTGTACATGAAGGCTAACATAGAGAGGTTTAGGCCACTGTGGTGAACATGAAGGCTAACATAGAGAGGTTTAGGCCACTGTGGTGTACATGAAGGCTAACATAGAGAGGTTTAGGCCACTGTGGTGTACATGAAGGCTAACATAGAGAGGTTGAGGCCACTGTGGTGAACATGAAGGCTAACATAGAGAGGTTTAGGCCACTGTGGTGAACATGAAGGCTAACATACGGAGGTTTAGGCCACTGTGGTGTACATGAAGGCTAACATAGAGAGGTTTAGGCCACTGTGGTGTACATGAAGGCTAACATAGAGAGGTTTAGGCCACTGTGGTGTACATGAAGGCTAACATAGAGAGGTTTAGGCAACAGTGGTGAACATGAAGGCTAACATAGAGAGGTTTAGGCCACTGTGGTGTACATGAGGGCTAGCATAGAGAGGTTTAGGCCACTGTGGTGTACATGAAGGCTAACATAGAGAGGTTTAGGCCACAGTGGTGAACATGAAGGCTAACATAGAGAGGTTTAGGCCACTGTGGTGTACATGAAGGCTAGCATAGAGAGGTTTAGGCCACTGTGGTGTACATGAAGGCTAACATAGAGAGGTTTAGGCCACTGTGGTGAACATGAAGGCTAACATAGAGAGGTTTAGGCCACAGTGGTGAACATGAAGGCTAACATAGAGAGGTTTAGGCCACTGTGGTGTACATGAAGGCTAACATAGAGAGGTTTAGGCCACTGTGGTGTACATGAAGGCTAACATAGAGAGGTTTAGGCCACTGTGGTGTACATGAAGGCTAACATAGAGAGGTTTAGGCCACTGTGGTGTACATGAAGGCTAACATAGAGAGGTTTAGGCCACTGTAGTGAACATGAAGGCTAACATAGAGAGGTTTAGGCCACTGTGGTGTACATGAAGGCTAACATAGAGAGGTTTAGGCCACTGTGGTGTACATGAAGGCTAACATAGAGAGGTTTAGGCCACTGTGGTGAACATGAAGGCTAACATAGAGAGGTTTAGGCCACTGTGGTGTACATGAAGGCTAACATAGAGAGGTTTAGGCCACTGTGGTGAACATGAAGGCTCACATAGAGAGGTTTAGGCCACTGTGGTGTACATGAAGGCTAACATAGAGAGGTTTAGGCCACTGTGGTGTACATGAAGGCTAACATAGAAAGGTTTAGGCCACTGTGGTGAACATGAAGGCTAACATAGAGAGGTTTAGGCCACTGTGGTGTACATGAAGGCTAACATACGGAGGTTTAGGCCACTGTGGTGTACATGAAGGCTAACATAGAGAGGTTTAGGCCACTGTGGTGTACATGAAGGCTAACATAGAGAGGTTTAGGCCACTGTGGTGTACACGAAGGCTAACATAGAGAGGTTTAGGCCACTGTGGTAAACATGAAGGCTAACATAGAGAGGTTTAGGCCACTGTGGTGTACATGAAGGCTAACATAGAGAGGTTTAGGCCACTGTGGTGTACATGAAGGCTAACATAGAGAGGTTTAGGCCACTGTGGTGAACATGAAGGCTAACATAGAGAGGTTTAGGCCACTGTGGTGTACATGAAGGCTAACATAGAGAGGTTTAGGCCACTGTGGTGTACATGAAGGCTAACATAGAGAGGTTTAGGCCACTGTGGTGTACATGAAGGCTAACATAGAGAGGTTTAGGCCACTGTGGTGTACATGAAGGCTAACATAGAGAGGTTTAGGCCACTGTGGTGTACATGAAGGCTAACATAGAGAGATTTAGGCCAATGTGGTGTACATGAAGGCTAACATAGAGAGGTTTAGGCCACTGTGGTGAACATGAAGGCTAACATAGAGAGGTTTAGGCCACTGTGGTGTACATGAAGGCTAACATAGAGAGGTTAGGCTACTGTGGTGAACATGAAGGCTAACATAGAGAGGTTTAGGCCACTGTGGTGTACATGAAGGCTAACATAGAGAGGTTTAGGCCACAGTGGTGTACATGAAGGCTAACATAGAGAGGTTTAGGCCACTGTGGCGTACATGAAGGCTAACATAGAGAGGTTTAGGCCACTGTGGTGTACATGAAGGCTAGCATAGAGAGGTTTAGGCCACTGTGGTGTACATGAAGGTTAACATAGAGAGGTTTAGGCCACTGTGGTGAACATGAAGGCTAACATAGAGAGGTTTAGGCCACTGTGGTGTACATGAAGGCTAACATAGAGAGGTTTAGGCCACTGTGGTGTACATGAAGGCTAACATAGAGAGGTTTAGGCCACTGTGGTGAACATGAAGGCTAACATAGAGAGGTTTAGGCCACTGTGGTGTACATGAAGGCTAGCATAGAGAGGTTTAGGCCACTGTGGTGTACATGAAGGTTAACATAGAGAGGTTTAGGCCACTGTGGTGAACATGAAGGCTAACATAGAGAGGTTTAGGCCACTGTGGTGTACATGAAGGCTAACATAGAGAGGTTTAGGCCACTGTGGTGTACATGAAGGCTAACATAGAGAGGTTTAGGCCACTGTGGTGAACATGAAGGCTAACATAGAGAGGTTTAGGCCACTGTGGTGTACATGAAGGCTAACATAGAGAGGTTTAGGCCACTGTGGTGTACATGAAGGCTAACATAGAGAGGTTTAGGCCACTGTGGTGAACATGAAGGCTAACATAGAGGGGTTTAGGCCACTGTGGTGTACATGAAGTCTAACATAGAGAGGTTTAGGCCACTGTGGTGTACATGAAGGCTAACATAGAGACGGAAGAAATAACCCCCCGGGACAATGACCTGGGTTGGATGAAACCCCGGACGGAGGTTCCTGGGCGCGAACCCACGACCTGCCGGTCTGCTAGGGGCAAGGAAGCCATTGCCCATTTACATTAATCCTGCTCCGCTGCCATCACGTAACCGTGACATTGGACAAAATTGCATCGTTTAGCTGAGATAAATGCTGGGGTCCAGACGCCAGGTTAGTAAATAAACATTAATGATACTTGCAACTTACAAATCTACATCTTTATGGGCAATAATGAAACTAAATCGTCAAAGGTGCAACCGGAACACCTCTCCGGCCCCCACGGGCAATCCAATCCCTGTACAAATGGCCCAATTTTTCCCATGGTAAACCTTACTAAATATCAAACCAAACCAACCCCTTTATGGAAACCCGCATACGGAACTCGGTTCGTCCCAATACAAACGTGAGAACTAGCGTAGATGACCTCCGCAGTTACCTTGCTTATGTTTCATACTTGGTTTCATCGATAAACAAAGGGTCATGAAGGATAAAGTTATGAAAGTTGTGTACCTATGCTATGTATTACCTTGGCTTTTCTGTAACAAGTATATCTATCAAACTGCATTTACACCATGAAAAGAAAAAACGACACGGTGAGACAAAGTATGTTGAGATTTTTTTATGTTCTACAGTTTACCCTAATTACATAAACCTCACCCCTACCCTCACCCTCACACCCTCACCGGGCAGGTATATTTTTTTAGACTTTCGTGAACATTTGCTTCACACCAATGGTGCTAGCGTTGGGATGTTAAGACCTAGCAACACGCGCGTGTCCGCCTCGCCGCGTCCCATAGCAACGGCGCGAGACCCGGATGTGGAGAAGACACCACAGGGATCACGTGATGTCGTCGGTTCGTGCCACGTGCATGCACGCGTGACTAAACTGCCCGTTAAGAGGCCTTAGGAAGAGACGCCCACAGGGAACAGGAGTACAATGATATGGGTTTAGTTTACATCCTGAGCACACCAATGGCTGCGTTCAGTTCGAAGTCAAACGCGCTACGGCGGATACCAAGTCTCCAAATTACGACCTGACAGGGTATATATGCATGAGACGGAAGCCGACATCTTCCAGTGCCGGGTCAAAGGTCATAACCTCAGCCTGAGGGTAAATAAACAATAACTATAGACAGCCCCAAGCAGACAGCCCCAAGCAGGTATTTCCTCCGGCCAGAACATCACAGACGGCTGCTGATGCGGGAGTGCTCCGCAGTTCCTCTATCTGCCACCAGATGGTGTTCAGTCCCATCTCGGCCGTCTTAAGCACGCGATGCGAGCAGAAGGTAAATAGCGGGCCGCACGCTATGAAATATTGCACTCTGAGAATAACCCTAGGATCGACCACCAGTTTTTTCCTGACCCACCTGGTATATATATACACTCCATAGCCTGGATATTTTGTTCCTGAATTAACAATCCGTTGAAATCCTACAACACAGGATAAACAATCCAGGAACTCAAAACATTGTCATCCCAAGGGTGTTTTTTATCTTCTGATGGGGGCTTTGAGGCCCGTATTGCATCAGAAATATATCGGAGGTTGGGGGGTAGCCGGATAACTGTTTAGTCTATGGCTGTCTCGGAGGGCGATATGTCACATGAGCAGGGCCGACGCACCTTTCAGAGGGGGGCGAGGACTAGATGGGACACCCGCTGGGGGCAATGGCCGTCCTTGTCGACGCCCTGCCACCTAGCGTTAGTCGCCTGCATTATATCGCACCGGTTGCAATTTTGTTCAGACCCCCCCCCCCCACCCTGGTGTTATATCGCAATTCGCGTGCGATAAAACACCAGATATACCAGGCAATCGCAATGCTTGGCGATACCCTCTACTTCCACACTATAATACTTGTAGTACACACAAAGCAGGGCAAAGAATGGAATTTGGACCTTTGTGCGAACGAAAAAGTTAAAAACAATAGCTATAAATATAGGTTTTGCCTGTAAGCTGGCAATATCTGTATCAGTCTAAAACGCATTGATCATGTGTCTATGTAGCAATATTGAATCCAAATGTGTGGTTCCCCTTGCTTGCGGCGCTCCCGTCTTGAGATCAGCGGAGGTAAACAAAATGGCGGCACAAGGCCCCGGATGTCGGCAATACATCAAGGGAAATGAAGACCTCTTCGGTCGGTCGGTACACACAGGATGGTGAACTTCACCGGCAAAAAGAGGGAAGGGTGGTGGCACTGGAGCGGGTGGGGGGAGGGGGGGGGGTGAAAGGAGGGATGTGTTGGGGGGGGATCAGTCCGGGACAGAGGAGTTTGGTTGGACAACTAAAACGCACAGATAGGAACGAGTCTTTTTTCCGGAGCTGGCAAAGAAACGACCGCCAACAACTGTTAATACGGTAACATATTAAAACAGACAGGAGTTTTATGGTGGTAATGTCGGCCAATCCGTTTCGGTTGCTAGTCAATAGCCTATCGTGGCTGAGGAGGAGTCTCTATGACGAGACAAAATGGGCGGCCAGCGAGTGGAGTGGGATAGGGAGGGGTAGCGCGGAGGGGTTAGCATCACAGGGAAGGGCTGAGAGGGTTGGGGCAGCAAGCTAGGTGTGCTTTTACCTCCCGTGTCTGAGCGGTACGTGTGGCGTTCAACACAAGGATAGCTTCGGCCGAGCTGGTGGTATGGCTCATGCCAGAGTGTGAAGAATATACTGACATGCAATCGCGGTGTGCGTTCACCCAACTAGCTTCACATGTGAGGCATATAGCTGGTCCGTCTCTATTATCAGGGGTTAAGGGAACACATTGACCCCTTTAGGTAAGTAAGTAAAAGGTCGTAACGAACAACTGCCTGGGTGTGGTCTGCGAAACGGAAAAAGGTCGGCAGAACAACAGGTGCGACTAGTGTTCGGGGTTGGGGAGGGGGGGGGGGGGTGGAACTGGGGGAGGAGGAAGGAACTGGGCGAGAAGGACGGAACTGGGGGAGGAGGGTGGAATTGGGGGAGGAGGGTGGAATTGGGGGAGGAGGTGCGGTCTGAAGCTCCCGCCTATGTCTATCGAGTTGACCTCTGGAGCCGAATTCCGACATCTACAGATGTTTCCTCCAGTTTGTTGGCCTCTCGATTGCCAAACAGCAATTTATCTACATCTATAAGCCGTTGTGTACATATTGCTAGTAGTACTCCAACTTCAGTAACAACACATATCTGCCATTGGCTTGGAGAGAGAACTATATGGATAAACGGGACGTCGCAGATTGACCACGTGGTCACTGCGTCATAAATGGCTACCTGAAATGCGTGCCCGTTTCAATGCAGAAACCACAATAAAAGTAAGATATCGCAGGGTAATAAAACTAACGGCCCGTATGAAGCTACATAAGAAATAGTATATTCGAATAGAAACACTAAGACACTAAGATAGAGACTTAAAAGACATACAAATAAAAGACGCATGTGCTCTAGCCATGACGTAAAAACCAGTAAGCCCTTACAACATCGAACACGGAGAGACAGGCATAGAAAACTTAAAGACAGTAAAGAAAGTAAAACAGTAAAGATGACAGCAATCGACGGCCTTAACAATAACAAAGAGAATAAATAGATGGTAAAAACAAATTGGCAGTCGTAACCAATCAAAAGCCAATGCTAGCTCGCCCAATCTGAGGCCAGCAATCGACGGCTCGAACAATAACAATAACAAGACAGCCGTAGGCTGAGGTACTGACAGAAGTGACTTCATCTTCATTTCACCATTTATGCGCCGAAACTATGGTACAGGCAATGACATGCAGAAACACATATAGTATAAGCTGATTTGGCCTCATGCTGGCTACATGATGCCTTCACTGGGAATATTGGGTTAAACAGCTCCTTGAACGAACAACGTGGGCTAAATAGCGCTATAAACGAGCAAATTTGAATAATTACGGCCTTCAGCGGCCAATTTGGACTAAACATGGCCTTCAATGGCCAATTTGGGCTCAATAATGCCGATATCCGAAGGCGTTCTAGCCCACACTGCCCACTGATAGCCGTATTGGGCTCGCTGAAAGCGCGATTTGGCCCAAATTGGACCTCTACGATGCGGATGCTGGAATAGCACAATCTAACGGCTGCTGTTCAACGCGGGCTGTTTTCCCAGATAGAGGGCGCCATTTTGAGTGAATTCGGCCAAATCCCGACTTTCTACGTGTGCTTGGTCCCGCCCTAATGCCTGTTCGCGGACTCGTCATTGCTAAATTACGGAGCCCTCTAGCGTCAAAACTAAGCGTGCTAGACTAGAAGCGAATGCGGATTCCTCACCAAAGTCGACGTTTGCCCGTCCTTTCAAACCAGTCCCGACTCTCTAGTGTCGCTATTAAGCAAACGGCGGCCATCGCAAAGCAGAGGCAGTGCCGGTCGATATCGCCGTTGACTCATAATAGGAGCTTCAGCAAAGGGGGGTGCACCTCTTGCGAGCGCTCTAGCGGCCAAACTAAGCGTCCTAGAGCAATTGTATCGCCATTAGATAACCTTACACTTGCCTCTCGCTTCATGCCAGATCTGGGCTCCCTAGCTCAAATATTAACCGAGTTACGGCCCTTTGAAGTTCAATACGCCGTTTAACGCGAGGTGCACGTCAGTTTTGACCTACACGTTTCGGTACCGCAAACAAAGTTTCACACGCCAGCAGTTGTCCCTTGATATAAGGTACAGCGTCAAATCAACCGCAAGTCGCTATGATGGATAATAGTCGAGTAATAGAGGTTATAAAACTATGACATCATCACGTTATGGTGACGTCATGGCATGACGCACGACAACGTCCAAATATCTAGACACAAACATGTGTGCCGTCAATCTAAAATGTTGATTAGAACGGCGGTAAGTCTGTTAGTTCTTCAGATATAGCTTCACCTAATTACCGAAAATTGCTATTCTTCACCATTACGAATAAGTGAAAAACGAGCAGACGAAGAAAAGACTCTGCAGATAAGATGTAAAAGATAATAATGCTTTACTGCCAATAGTAATCCGGATACATATCTTCCCTACCATTATGCGGAAAGATCGAAGCTCTAGCTATGTTTTCCGATTTTTGACGAATTTTCTAAGTTAGAGGGAATTTGTATACTTTATCATTGGGGAAATCTTCGGTTGCCATGGAAACGAAACTGAGACACGCGTTTGCCGTCAGCCTACCCTGAGTCTCTTATACTCATCCACATCTAGCACTGTGGTAAAGCGAAGTGAGATCGCTCAACCGGAAGTACGTCATATTGAAGTAAGTTTGATTATCTCCATAGGGTCCCATGTTAAACGCGTTCGACTATATACCAAAAAGTTACAGGGCTATGTCCCCGTGTTTATAGTTAATGGTTCATCCTACTACTATCCTTCTACAACTACAAGCATAGAGTGATGGCTTCAATAGGACGCTCGTGGGAGCCCCTGCAAGCGCCAAAAATCCCTATTTTTTACAATGGAGAAAATTGCAAAAAAATTCTGTGACGTCATTTCTTGTCCGAATTTCATCTCGTAAGAACCATGGCTACGTGGTACCACGTTTAACAGCAGAAAAATTCCCGAAACTGTTTCATGCAGGCATCGATGAAATACGGGGCAAACAATTTTCCACAGCCTGAGAGATTGAAGGCTTTAACATTGGAGGTCCCATAGGGAATTGCCGTTACCCCTAGAACCGGAAGTAAGATAGAAACATACTATTTTTATAATGCAGACGAACATCGGACCCCATTTTCTATAAAATGACGCCACTTTTGATTTTTTATGATTTTTTTCCGATTTTTGACGATTTTTTCCATGCACCAAAAGTGACGTCATCGTGACGTCATATGACAGATCTGAAAAATCTCAGATTTCGCTGAGATTATTGCCATTCATATTTCTATGAGAGCCCGGAACACCAAAGCGATACCTTCAACCTAAATAGGTGAAACCGAAGAAAAACGGTTCAAGGTCATCTTTTGCGTTTTTCAGAAAACATAAAACGTCATGTAGCTCGAAAATGAGTATGACGCATCAAAAAGTGGTCAATGGCTGAAAGATGCGGTCTAAACGGTAGCACATTCTGAAATTAACCGCATTTCTCTAGGTCTAATATTAACGAAGATAAGCGCATTCTTAATTTGTTTTTCAACAACTCGCTGTGACCTTGACCTTTGACCTACATATGCCAATAGCGAACTTAGCCGAGATATTTCATATATCTATCACTTGGTTAAGTATGACAGCCGTAACTGTTACCGTGCGCCCTGTATCCAACTGACAAATATACAAAAAAACAAATAAATTTACAAACCGAACATAGTACTATACTGACAGAAGTTTTCAACTTCTGTCAGTAACAAAGAGACCAAATAGATGGTAAAATAAACAAAGTGACAGTTGTATGCAGTCAAGCAATCAACAGCCAAAACCAGCTCGCCTGGTCTCATGATGCGACACGCAGGTGACTCTAACAAGTCTAGGGGTTCACAGATTCTATCGGCTCAAAGCACTGGCGCAAAACTGGTATTAATTTAAGAAAAGTACAGGATCCGTATGAGAATAATTCGACGACATAAACAGACATGATAAACTTTGAGAAGGAGACTTAGACTTAGGGTTAGACTGGTAGGAAGACACTGAGAGAGACAGCAAGGAGAGGAAGAAGGCAGGCCAGGGATAGGACCTCCGGGTGTGGTCGCGTCCATTGGGATGTCGCGTATCGGTTTTCGCGGACATAGTCAGAAACTTCGCCGCCGGACCAGTTATGATGTAAAAGTCTAACCTTGGACCACGGTTGGACTATGGACACGACTCGGAACTGACACACGGACCCAGGGCTAAGTTAAGTATATTCGGTCTCAGCATGGAACACGGTTTCGGTTAACCGATCGTGAGAAATCATTGTATAACGGTTCTATCGCTATCAGTCTGACAACGACCGTCGGACGAGGCCCCAATAAGCACGACCATAAATGCATCAGCAATATGACATCACGAAATCACCGGAGACACCGACATCTGTGACTCATCGGACCGCCGTGTCGTAATATATTATGGATATATGTGCGTGATAAAGGAAGCTTTTTCTTATGTCAGAACTATGTGACTTCATGTGAAAAATTCTTTCATCAGTACTACTGAATTCGTCTCCTCCTTCATGGATACAACAACTGGCCGGTGCTGTCCTCTGGTGGTAGGTAATGGTAACTACCGGAAGCCGCCTGGTGAGCGGCGTCTGCTATCCGGTCTACCTTGATATCCACACTTCTACTGGTCATGACGACGCGCGAGAGAGCACAGAAAACAAACTTTTCGAGGCCTTTTTTTCGTTTCTTTGGTGTCTTTCCGTCTAGAGTTAAGATGGTAGCAAGGATAGGTCAGTCAGTGTAAATCCTAAAAGTAAAAATTGACGACGGCGGGCACGTACCACGTACCACGCGGCCTAGGTTGGGAAAGGAAAGTGGCCGGTTGACACTTTGGGATATAACTACCGCCGGATAAAGGGGTGGGGTCCGGGGTGCCTGACGCACATAACACACGCGGGTTGTCATGGCTGACACGGGGTGCTGGCGCCAGGGGTCTTTAGAGCCTCGTCAGGGGGTCAGGGGGCACATATGTTGCCAGTGATACTTCACCCCCCAAACATACGGTGCCATGTCACTTCACAGTCAGCAAGGGGATGCCTGCCTGTGTGGCTGGAGACACACCACATGGGAGGGCAGGCGGGACGGGGGTGGGGACGGGTGCAAGATGACACGGGTCCATGATACATTAATCAGCATCACAGGGAACCCGAGGCTCGCCGGGAATGTCGGACATCGAAGTTGTCACGGCTCGAGAGATGTATACGCGAGGATGTAAAACGTCATGTCGTACATATTGTTTAAGTCCGTTTCGCATTTCTTTAGATTGCTGGCATGCCGCATGTGTTTATGCCTCTGCGAGTGAAGGTAGTGTGTTGTCTCCCAGAAGGTCGACAGGTACCAGTTGCTTGATTGATAGCGCGTCCGGCTATATTGCCCAGTGTGCTCTGCTATGCCAGCCCAAGTGACGCTATGCCAGCCCAAGTGACGCTATGCCAGCCCAAGTGACCGGCGCATGGTGCTCTGCTATGCCAGCCCAAGTGACGCTATGCCAGCCCAAGTGACCGGTGCATGGTGCTCTGCTATGCCAGCCCAAGTGACGCTATGCCAGCCCAAGTGACCGGCGCATGGTGCTCTGCTATGCCAGCCCAAGTGACGCTATGCCAGCCCAAGTGACCGGTGCATGGTGCTCTGCTATGCCAGCCCAAGTGACGCTATGCCAGCCCAAGTGACCGGCGCATGGTGCTCTGCTATGCCAGCCCAAGTGACGCTATGCCAGCCTAAGTGACCGACGCATGGTGCTCTGCTATGCCAGCCCAAGTGACGCTATGCCAGTCCAAGTGACCGGTGCATGGTGCTCTGCTATGCCAGCCCAAGTGACGCTATGCCAGCCCAAGTGACCGGCGCATGGTGCTCTGCTATGCCAGCCCAAGTGACGCTATGCCAGCCCAAGTGACCGGTGCATGGTGCTCTGCTATGTCAGCCCAAGTGACGCTATGCCAGCCCAAGTGACCGGCGCATGGTGCTCTGCTATGTCAGCACAAGTGAAGCTATGCCAGCCCAAGTGACGCTATGCCAGCCCAAGTGACCGGTGCATGGTGCTCTGCTATGCCAGCCCAAGTGACGCTATGCCAGCCCAAGTGACCGGTGCATGGTGCTCTGCTATGTCAGCCCAAGTGACGCTATCCCGGCGCATGGTTCGAATACCATGTGTGCAGATGTTTATGTTGGCGCAGAAGAAAGATACCATATCTTTCTTCCAACAAAATAAGGGGTTACTCCCTGAGACAAGGTTCCTCTCGACCTTGACCCTTCCCTTTGAACCTAAGGGTCCTACGAAACTCTTTCTCCCGCAGTTCAGCTGCCAGTTATCATCACTATCCAATATTCACTTTCATAGTATAGTTTAACTATTTATGGAGAACATCATAAACTTTCCGATATAACCCATCCCCATATCATTGTAATGGTACTGAACTAACGGCATGGAATTCAGAGAACTATGATGGACAAATACCCCCACCCTGTTGGATACACCACGGGCCCCGCTACATGGCCGGCCAGCATCACCTGCATCACAGGCCATCTGGATCGTCTGTATTCTATCCTGGCTCCGGCCGATCCACCGTGACGCCGCCCGGCCGATGAATCCGGCGCCGCGCCTTATCCAGCGATAACAAAGCCCGTCTGGATCAACCTAGATAGGAGCTGGTGGGAGTCGGGGTGGGTGATAGGGAAGGGGGATAGAGGGACCCAGGGGTCCGAGTGGGAAGGGGTTGGGTGATGGGGGGATAGAGGGACCCAGGGCCCAGGGTGGGAGGGTGGTGGGATAGCCGTGTTAGCTCGTCAGGAGCTGTTAGAGACGGTCATTTAGTGCGTGTTTTGATAAGGTAACGACCAGGTGACATGTATCCGCGGCACTCGGTAATCAAGAGGTCTGAGGGGGTGGGCCGTCTCAGTGAGTTGGAGCGCTAGAGCGCTCAATGCTGCGCTCCGGCCAACTGATGGCCTAACAGTATGTAGATCGGTGGTTCGAGCCCACTGTGGTAATGTATGTGTGATTGCAGGATAAAGATCCCATGTCCTTCTTCGCAAAGAGGAGACGCTTATGCAGGGGACATGGTTCCGCTCTTCGCTCCTTCGCCGATTGACGCGACATGGTTAAAGCCACGTCCTGAATGTACAACCAACCACCCTCGTTCGTCCCAGAGACCCAGGTACTGTTGAATCTGATACAATGCATGGGGGCCTCAGCTGGTGGGCTGAGGTCAGATGCTATGCCACTGCAAACAATACTAACACCAGGCATATTGATCAGCAGTAATAGACGAAACCGGTGTGCCGAAGTAGTCGTATTCTGTCTTAAGTTAGACATAGTCTGGTCGTAAACCTCATGCTCATGGAGGTGGCTATATCATAAGCCTGGGAATCATATGTAAGTCATACGGCAGTTTTGACGGGACTCAAAGTTTCAACCGTGTGATCGGAGAATTACTTCAGTCAGGCTGGTATGAATAAGAGCACTGTTTCTGAATGAGAGCACTGAATTACTTCAGTCAGGCTGGTATGAATGAGAGCACTGTTTCTGAATGAGAGCACTGAATTACTTCAGTCAGGCTGGTATGAATGAGAGCACTGTTTCCACATTCAGCCGGTCAGCGTGTAATTTGGGACAATCCCCAAGCCAATAGGCTGGAGTCCGCGGTACCTGCTGCGCGCACTCGAGGACCTCGTACATTCCAGCCGCTGTAATAAGCATGAGCTACAAACACGTGATCCCGATACGCTTGGCGTATCTGGATCTACGGTGATGGGACGCAGGACCTCCGGGCACCTGAAGTCCCACATGGACGCCAAGTCGGGACATGTGACCGGACGTGGACCGCCGTCAGCCAATCAGTGCATTGATGGGATTTGAGGTGACGGGTATCTCGGGACCACCCAGAAACCGTGTCCCAGAGAGGTGGTAGTCATGGGAACTAGGAACGCTAATCCCTGGAATACGGTGAGCGTGTCTCCTGCTTAATCGAGGTGAAGAATGGTGTGAGCAATAAAGGGGAAAACGTTGATGTGGCGCGGGGACCGACGATATGTAGTACTTCAAAATAGATAAAATGCCTAGATATTCGACCACCTGAAAGGAATACAGGTAAAGCGTCTTATATTCTCTTATGTTCCCAAATCCCAAAACCTAATATCTAAATATTGTTTATAACTGTCGCTATTACTGAGGATTAAACAGTCCCATAACATGTCCGCCACCGCCCCTCCTCCCCACGCTCTTGCCAATATAACTGGGTGGAGTCCGAAATCGAATTGTTGGCATCCGGAGTCTAGTTGTAAACGTGCGTAGGCGGATGATGTTGAGGCAGGTGTTTTAACCCGGACTATATAGTACGGGCCGCCTGTGAACGACAACAGACAGCCTCTCCCCTCCCATCTCCCTACCCTTTATGCCTCATGACCACCAGCCACCCGCCTTACGACCAACTCCCCCCATCCCACCCCCAATCCCCCCAGGACCACCACCCATCCCTTACCACCGCCCCCCCCCCATCACCACCACCCACCCGCCTCACGAGCACCAGCCACCCCTCACCACCATCCACCCGTCACCACCACCACACACCGTCACCACCACTCACCCCTCACCCCGATCTTATTGACTCGTTGGACAGATGGATGCCCCCCGAGGGGCCTGGTATGGCAGTCATTGGGTAATCTCATCAAAGGAGGCTCGCCTTAAGACTGACGCCGGTGGCCCCGAGCCTCGGACGTGATGGACTTGATGGCTGAATGTCATAGAACGGATCAGTGAATGACCGATCCGGAGTTGGGAGGTTAGCCGTTAGCATGATATCGGCTACTCAATCAGAGGTTCTATCCTTCAAATCAACCTTCCCCTCTCCCCTCCCACACACACACTCTGTCGGACCCACATTAGGGCTGACTTTACTGACAACCCCATTACACCCCATCAAACTCAACGACCTAATTCCTGGGAATGCCTTGTATTATCGCTCACATACCACCTTCAATTTCCTGTTCCTCCCCCCATAGTTTGCGTGGTTTGGTCTACGACCATCTAGGTTCCGGGCTAATCTGGAGCAGGTTCTTATTGCGCGCTCGATAAGCAACAAATTTGACAGCAAGATGGAAGAGGAACATGGGTTTCGGAGGAGGGGGGGGGGCGTAGTTACTCAAGCATGTAAATGACGGTAGGCTACCCAAAGATTCCAAGACTGGTGCTTAACATGTCATCGCCCCGCGGATAAATTACCTTGTCTAAAATGAGGAAATCCGAAGGGGTAAGCGACAAACACGTAACACGTGGTTTCATAACGAAGAACACACGATTGCGAGAATACGGACCCGGCTCCGGCTTCGTATCAACCCGGTCCAGGGAGCAGGATTGGAATCCGTTTTCAGCATTAACCCTCAGCAGACGTTGCCTAAACCCATGGATACGCCATTTTCTGAACCCAATAGCCTCACCAGTCGCTGTCAATTTGCCAGAAAGGGAAAGGCAGTTGCGATTGAATTTTGTTGCTAACGTAGCAAGGAATAACTATTTCAAGAAATATTTTTAAATTCCATTGACCAATCTCGCAGCCTTGTGATCTATTCAGTGAAACACAGTTGTGTGGGTTTCAAAAGACTCAACAGGTGTTTCACTGTGCGTCGGTAAATAACCTTACAATTCAAAGAATCACTCCATTTGTTTTGATGTTATTTCACCGGCGTTCATGTATTGTTATTGTTTACGTGAGACGCCATGATGAGATTGCACGAGGCCTGTTACGACCATTGTGACACGATACATAGCTGACAAAAGACCCCCCATCGGCATTGATGGGGTAGCTTGAAAAGCTTCGTCATCACAACATTTAACGATTCAAGTGACACGAATAGCCATTTAATGACAGGACGCGTAAGATTTTGTCGTCATCGCTCTTCAGTTTGCACCGTTAGCCCCGTGTGTTGGACCGTTAGCCCCGTGTGTTGGACCGTTAGCCGTTGGACGCGACACCGGCCACAAATTCACACCATATTCCGCACTCAAATCAGTTAAACTTCACGCAGTCAAGAAGCTACCTATTTATGTAAAGTAAGTCACACGTGATATATCGCTCAGTTGAGTTTTATTTATATATATTTTTAATTTACGAGGTTTCTGCACCAGTGATAATTGCGGTTTAAATGATCAGATTCACTTAGCACCAGGCTCCATAATATATGCACTATATATATGTACCCCAGCAGGTGCGGTTGGCTAGCTCTCTCTCTTCGTCACCATCTCTCATCATTCGGTTAAATGTCTGTCCACGCTGTGAGTGCGTTGGCGGGAAGAGGGAGGGGGGGGGGTCAGAATGTTTAGTAGTGTTGTCTTGGGTAAGTACATCTAAACGGGTGTAGAGTGGGGGTGGGGGGGGGGGGGAGATGCATCGAGGTGCATCCAGTGCTCGACCATAACTGTAATTCAAGCTATTACAGCTGTGTATAACACGTGTAAACGCCCTGAACGCGGTCAGTCATCCAGGCTTGTAATTGTCACTTAACCCGTGGCGAGCCCTGCGTATTGTATTCGGGGGTCCCGCGATTGAATTCCAAATAAGCGGTTGAGTCAAAGGACCAGGCTCCCATCTCTATACACGCCTGACATTAACTACAGGGGGGCTGCTAGACCCCCCCCCCCCCAACCCCAACCCCAACCCCGACCCCTTTATCAAGCCTCCAAACCCAAACTCCGACCCTCCTTCTAATCAGTCAAGTGTACCAGCTCCGCGGGTGATGACAGACAGAGTCAGGTGGCGCCCTCTAGAAGGAGAGGACGCGTCGAAAGGTGGCGTGTGTTTTGGGGCTACGGATTCTTTGAAGGGACATGTCAGTCGGGCTGGCCTGATGACATGACACGGCAGAGAGCCCCCGCCATAGTGACAGCCGCATGAATACCAGCTATGTGTGGCCAAGCTCCGCCCCCATCCTCCTGCAGCCTTCCGAGTCGCACCCTTTTCTTTAAAAAATATGCCGCATTTGCAACTGCAATAGGGAGGGCGATGGAAATAGAACACAGAGCACAAGATGCCGAAACCCATCGCTGTTGTCGCATCTCTGGGTAGAGGACAGAGCCTGTGTGGTGGTGATGTGGAGAGAGGGGCGCGAGATGCAAATCTATTTATCGCTCACCCCCTCCCCCCCAACCTCCGTGCCAGCCGCCTCCAACACGGTTAATGCACATTGCCAATGGATGCGGAATTGCGCAGAATGACCAGACGGTAACGACGACAGGCCTCCTGGTTGTAATTGCGCAGAATGACCAGACGGTAACGACGACAGGCCTCCTGGTTGTAATTGCGCAGAATGACCAGACGGTAACGACGACAGGCCTCCTGGTTGTAATTGCGCAGAATGACCAGACGGTAACGACGACAGGCCTCCTAGTTGTAATTCCGCCGAATGACCAGACGGTAACGACGACAGGCCTCCTGGTTGTAATTGCGCAGAATGACCAGACGGTAACGACGACAGGCCTCCTGGTTGTAATTGCGCAGAATGACCAGACGGTAACGACGACAGGCCTCCTGGTTGTAATTCCGCCGAATGACCAGACGGTAACGACGACAGGCCTCCTGGTTGTAATTCCGCCGAATGACCAGACGGTAACGACGACAGGCCTCCTGGTTGTAATTCCGCCGAATGTAAATCTAAGAATCATTTCCTTTGTGCGAGGACTTTCCTGGTCAAATAATAGGCACACATCACAAACGGTGCTGGACTAATAAAGCACCAGTCATCGCCTGGTCCGCAGTTATTGTACATGCTAAACGACTCTTTCCGTTTGCGAATCGCCGCCATTAAATTCTCATGTGAACGATATATTTCCAAAACAATATGTACCTCCATCACTGAGGACCTAGACGACCTGCATAAAAGTTAAAATTTAACAAGTAAGCGCAGTTGAATTTGAATGGACACGTCGGCAAGAACAAATAGGTTAACTTATTATTAACGAACTATATACCTATGAAGACAATTCTTATGAAAGATGTGTTCATGGTGCTAGGCATTATTAGTGAAAACGTTACAAGAAAAAATGTTACATGATTAAATGCTAGTTACATGAATAAATGTTATATGATTAAATGTTATATGAATAAATGTTATATGAATACATGTTATATGATTAAATGTAACATGAATAAATGTTATATGATTAAATGTTACATGATTAAATGTTACATGATTAAATGTTACATGATTAAATGTTACATGATTAAATGTTACATGATTAAATCTTACATGATTAAATGTTGCATGATTAAATGCTAGTTACATGATCAAATGCTAGTTACATGACTAATTGTTACACCAGTAAATGTTAGTAACACGATTAAACGTTACAATATGAAATGTTACAGCCACAACCGTTACAGGAGTAGCTTAACATCCCTTTACAAGAATGAAAAGTGCAGGTTCTCCAGACCATTTTAGACCAGATTACAGCCGCTTACTTGTTTTTTCACTCGCGCCTTTCCCCTCGCGTTCTTCAAAGCCTTAACCTATATTTTCAACCTCGGAATGAAGCCACTTTTTGGCGACCCCTCACCCGTTGGGGGCCGGAACCAGTTCACATCTCCATGGTACCCTGCTGGGACATTCATCCGGTACGACCCAGAAAGTTCTACGCTGTGGCGCCTCTGTTCGTCATTGCAATAACAACTTCTATTACAGCCATTCACCCAACGCAGACTATTTATAACGTAGTGGAGGAATCTTCATCGGTGATTTTCACCTTTGTGGAACTATGGGAGTGCTATTCCGCCATTTCGTTGATAACGGCCCTACCATCATCTAGACTGTATTATTCTATTCTAGTAATGCTAGCTGGGATTCTCTGGGACCACAGCGATGTTACGTGTGACGCCATTGATTGTAGTAAGCATATCAGGATGCAATAGCACACATACCAACATGGTTGTATCCGTTTGATGTTTTGTTTTTCTTCACTAAAAACCGTTTCTGAAATATCAACGGCATTTTCATTGAAAATACAAATAAAAGCAGATGTCAACGCCTGACACTAACACTCATAAGTTGGGTTAAATAAGCGACAAATCGCCAGGCAGAGCTTGCCCCCTCCCCCCCCCCCCCCCCAATACACAATGGATTCCATAGCCCTCAGCCACAGCTTGTATCGCGGAATGGTGAAACGATACCAAACGATAATAGCACATGTATCTCAAACACGCCTCCAGAGAATGAGAACAATGTGTAATCTTCATTGGTATCAGATGGTCACCCCTCAACCCCAGCCTTAGTTTGTCATCAACAGCTGTCATGGCTTGTATTCCTTAGTACTGTCGTGGTCTGGACTAGAACTGGGCTTTCGAAACCAACCAAATCCGTCCCCATCGGTGTCTTTCTCATAAATAATTCGCCAGCCAGTATGTTGTGGTTGTCAACCAGTATGTATGACATTGCGACGATCTCATAGATAAATATAATTATCCAGAAATACTTATGAATATCTATCAGTATTATGAACATGGTTGTTGTCTGGTCACAATCACCACTAAAAAAGTCTCATTGGCATTTTGAAAATCTAAAAGTTCTTTATAATGCACCAATGATCTTTGTATGTCTATGTTATCGATAGTTTCTCATTATAATATTATTAATTATTTCGAAGCGACGGCGCACAGAAAAGGCCTGCAAAGAAGTATTAAGTAGTTCTTTGCCAGTTGATTCATATAAGTAAAAATAACAGCTCTTTTATGTAGCGTTAATTATTAGTTCATGCGAAATTTACAATTAAAAGCAAATATTTATCTAACAACCAAAGTGTGATGAATATGGCACTCTTTCGATTTTAGTCTAATGTCATATTTGACATGACCAAGTTTTGCGGAAAATTTCAACATCATGTTCTAAAAAGTGGTATCCAGCGGCGCCCTCGGCGACACCAACAGTAAATGTTTAGCCCAAGGCCTCATGCAGTCTTCAAGATATGGATAGCAAAGAAACGCGATCAAACAGCCACTCGCACTTAACAAAGTGTTTTTACATCTATTTTGCCAGTTCCCTGTTTACCGTCTGCTTCATGCTAAAACCCACAGAATAATGACCTCCATGGCTCGTGTCACAGTTTCCACAACATTGCGGCGAACGTGGCTGCGAATAAAGTGTTATTGTTTTAAGAATAAGCGAGTAACTGGAACCTCGTGTAATGATGACAATTTGTTCAAATGTCATGTTGTTTTTTACTGATTTTCTAGTATAAATCCGCAATTCCATTAAAAGGGATCGAGGTAACTATGCTTATTGGGGTAGATATATCACCATCTTTATCAGGCAAGGAAAATATTTTAAATTCACGGCACCTTTAGGCAATATTCCGCGGGGAAGGAAGGTGGAGATGGGGGCGGAGGGAGGGGTGGCATATATGTGGAGACCATCCATGATCCGCCTCCTTGAGATTTTAATTTTTTGCGGCAAACCCACCAGTCGTCGCTAACTCTTTCTGTGGCGGCAGCCTGAACTCAAGTTCCAGTTCGAGTCTGCAGTTCCCGTGGCGTTATCCAACCAACGGCTTCTTCCACTGGGAAACAAATAATACCCGTAGAATGCTGGGAGCGATGTGTAGGCTTTGGCAGTGAGGTTCTGTGGTCTCTTCACCTATCCATTCACATTCTGGCATCAGGCGAAGCGCTTGTACGATTACGAGGCAACTAACTGAGCTCTGTGGCGGGTGTTAGAGGGCGGGGGACGGGGGGGGGGGGCTCCCGTAGGTCTGACATTTACCGCCCAGAAACCTAGCCCTTGGTTGGTCAACACGGTAACTCTCGGCTAGTCCAGAGGATAACTCTCGGTCAGTAAAGAGGGTAACTCTCGACCAGTTAGAAAACTGCTCCAAGGATAATACGGATCGGGCCTCAGTCTCTCGTCCCCGGGCCCCCTAACCGCCCAGCGAACCTGCCCCTGACCACCCTGAGACCGTGGCCCCTGACCGCCCTGAGATCCTGGCCCGCTGACCTCCCTGAGATCTTGGCCCTCTGACCGCCCTGAGATCCTGGCCCGATGACCTTTCTGAGACCTCAGCCCCCTAACCACCCAGAGACCTTGGCCCCCTAACCACCCTGAGACCCTGAGACCCTGGCTCCCTGACCACCCTGAGACCCTGGTCCCCTGACCACCCTGAGACCCTGTCCCCTGACCACCCCGAGACCCTGGTCCCCTGACCACCCTGAGACCTTGGCCCCCTAACCGCCCTAATACCCTGGTCCCCTGACCACCCTGAAACCCTGGCTCCCTAACCTCCCTGAGACCCCGGCCCTCTGACCACTCTGAGACCCTGGCCCCCTAACCGCCCTGAGTCCCTGGCCCCTGACCGCCCTGAGGCCCTGACCCCCTAACCGCCGTGAGACCTCGGCCCCCTGACCATCCTGAGACCCTGGCCCCTAACCGCCCTGAGACCCTGGCCCCTGACCCCTGACCACCCTGAAACCCTGGCCCCCTAACCGCCCTGAGACCCTGGCCCCCTGACCACCCTGAAACCCTGGCCCCCTAACCGCCCTAAGACCCTGGCCCCCTGACCACCCTGAAACCCTGGCCCCCTAACCGCCCTGAGACCCTGGCCCCCTGACCACCCTGAAACCCTGGCCCCCTAACCGCCCTAAGACCCTGGCCCCCTGACCACCCTGAAACCCTGGCCCCCTGACCGCCCTGAGACCCTGGCACCCTAACCGCCCTAATACCCTATCCCCCTGACCTGCAGGCATCCCGACCCGTAGCTGACCCAACCACAGACCGGCGCATGTTTAGCGCCAATTTGCTCATGCAAACTGGCACGAAGTACTGAAAAAGTCCACAGCTCCAGGTAATAAGCTGACAACATCCTTCACTTGGCCGCTGATCAGTCCCATATGAGGCACATTTGTACCAGGATCTCACAACGCACGCCCCCCCCCCCTCCCCCTTCACCACCACCCCGCCAACCCTTGCAGCATCCGTCCTGGATTAACCATCTATCCATCCGGATGGATTCGGACTCCCGACGTACGCTACAGTGGAGCTGAACGGCATCAGTAGTAATCGGCCGAGAAAAATCTAATCATCTTCTGTCCGTAAAGAAGATTACGACGAGGTTTTCTGAAAGGGGAGTTTTTCGCGTGCGAAACTAAATCATGAATCAGAATCAGTTAGCAACCACGTGGTAATATAGCGGCGGCCCCTTTATCAGCGGACCACAGGGGGTGGTGGCGGGGGGAGGGGGGAAGGGGGGTCAGGGGGCTCTGAGGAAGCAAACGTCAATGGGAAGAGGATGTTGACGGCCTTTGATGTGGAACTAGTGACGAATTGCTTGAGTAAGAAAGATCTCTCCGATAGACGTCTTTCCTGCCTCATGCACGGCATGGCGGCCGAGGCGAAATGCCCAGAATACGATCCCCTCGCCAAATGTCCATGTTTTCAACCATCACTGACTGCCACTTCGCGTCAGTTTCTGACGCCGGCCGAGGAACCTCCCAAGTACGCAGCTCAAACAAATCATCGAGAAATCTCTTGGCTACCCATACAACCAGCAGGAGGGGAGACTCAACTCTACGAGGGAACAATGTCGAAGATGCGTCTGAAGATGGCACTGAAGTGTTATTTTTCTTACAAAAATAAACTTACAAAAAAAGCAATCTCAGCAATTTCATCAGAAGTGATATGTTTTATATATTTCGTCAACAACTTATGGGAAGGATTCCTTTGGCAGACTAGATTCCTAAATCCTTTCGCATAATGCTTGATGCATTGAAATTTCTTTCCTAGGTTGTGGATCTATGATTTGCGTGGCAGTATCGTGATGATGGTTCGTGGTGGTGGGAGAAGGGGGGGGGGCGTATGCAATTTAGTATTCGACGCTTTGCGACACGGTGGACTCCGAAAAATACGTTGACCCAATTTCCCCTAGAATATGGCCATTTGTGCCTAGGATTATTTCACAAACACGAGGGACAAGGGATGGGGGGTGGGGGGGGGGGGGGCTTCGTTCCGTTTACCAACCATCTTCTAACAACTCACCTTTGTTATGACAACTCAGTGTGTCCTGTGTCACAAAAAATAGCCCAGTTGTCGACGTGGACGCAGACATATGACGTAAAATTATAACCCCGTCTGCCGGCCCCAGTCGTCGCCCTGGTTATGCGATGCGTGGCGGTGCCAGCACCGGCCGTAGGAGCATGGACCCTCTCGTGTCGCTAATTACCCAACCAATAAAACTAGCTGCTGATACAAACCAGATGACAAGATGGCGATCGGCCTGAAGGTCAACACTAGAGGTCAAGTCGCACACACTTACAACAAGAGAGAAGGGTTCATACGAGATAGCGGAGTCACTCATAGAACAGATGCACTGTTTGCCTTTGACGTGTCATCTGATTTAAGTGTCTTATTTTTCGAGAAGTCGTTAATGTAGAAGTAACGTATTTGACAGCTTAAGAAATATGAAAAAATATCCCGTTTACGCATTATTAGATGTAGCATTTTTGAGGAAAAGCTCCAGACAAACTGGCTTGAGTATTTTTATACTTGCATGAATATCCTGTTTTATGAGACATGAAGGTGTTTTGAGCTAAAGGTTGATTGGGTTACCGGTGTACATAACGTAGTTATTTCCCAGTAAATTGGGTTTTCGAGATCGCAGATTATAAATGTAAATGAGCTGAGAAGCCAGATATCTCATATCATACCACCTGCTCTTAATATCACCCCCCCCCCCCCCCCCAACCCAAGAAACACCTTGGAAGTCAGTCTATGACCTAATGGCAACGCTAGATTCATGGTCCTCGGGGAAGTCAAATCGCAGAAATAAACATATATATAGGTAGGGAAAAATTATTCGTTTTGCCTTGGAAGAGAAGCCTTCCAATCCGAAGAATTTCTATCACGGAAAAGAATGTTCTTAATTGGCCCAATCTCTGTGAAGCCTTCTGCTGGCGATACGCGGGACCGAGAGGCAAGCCGTTACGGAATCCCAGCATTAATTTGCCAGTCTCTAATGCCACTGAAGGAGAACTTACATCCGGACGTTGTAATCCCGGGGAAAAGCTCGCTCAGGGGGGCGCCCCGATAACATCACAAAGATGATCTGAACGAGGGTGGGAGGTCCGGTCGGAGCAGTGGAACAGGGGGAGGAGGGATGAGGGGGGGGCGGGAGGAGGTGGAGGAGGAGGAGGAGGAGGAGGAGGAGGAGGGGGAGGACACGGGGAAAAAGGAACTGAAGCAAGTAAATATGGTCAGGTCGTAAGGTGGGCCAGGGGGATAGGGCTTGGGAGTCATGCTGCGGTTGGAGTTGCGAAAGGAGGGTGGCGAAGTAGCGGGAAGTATTAATGAAGCGGCGACTGCCACGGTTTGATGAACCGCCTCGACGGGTGGAATTTCCCGATGATTTTACTGCGAAGTATGTATGTATTTCCCAGTGACTAGAGGAACGGTTTCCATGGATACCGGGCGGGCCGGGGAATGTCTGACACGTGCTTTGACGTTACACAATATGCGGAGCGAGAACACGAGAGCTGCCCATGAAACCGCCGACGCCGCCGCCGTCGCCGCTCAGCGTCTCATCCAGATCATCCATATTACGATATGATCCAGATTCGAGGCTCCACGCCTAAAGGGAAGGGCACCCAGGAAGAAATCGTAGAAAAATCCAAACAGTTCAATCCGAAAAGGCAACATTGGCGGCGAAGGTAGTCACAACAGCGAGTCTCGTGTTCCTCTTTGTATTCTCACATCCGGTGTGGAAGTCAAACAAATGCGCGACTAAAACATATTGAACTGAGAAGCTGTTTTTGTCATAGTAATATAGTATACATACATATAGTCTTTCCGGGGTTAATTTCCGCAATTTAAGATTTTTCCAACGTAAATCGTGCATATCAGAAGAAACCTGTAGTCCTCTTGCCAGCGGGGAGAGGGAGGGGAGGGGAAAACAACGGCAAAATAAAAAGTGCCTAATTGATGGATAACAGGTTTGAGGCATTGCCAAACCCGTTGCCTCGTGTTGGCCAATAATCGCTTCGGTTAGTTTTTTTGTTTTTCTGTACGTAGAAACGAAAAAAAAGAAGACTTAGCAGGAACACAGAGTGAGACACGAAGGAAGGTGGGGGGGGGACGCCCTCTCTTCCCTTAATGTTCCCACTTTATGGGTGTGGGTGAGGAGAGGGGTGGGGGCAGTGTTAGACGAAGATGTATTACCGTAACTTAATTTATCGGCAACAAGTAAGGGCATAAATCAAATACGTTGGCAGGTACTATACCTGTAGAAAACCGGCTCTCGGTGTTTCCCTTCCCATGCCTCGTACACATACTATTGCATCACTGGCCTGTGATGCCGCCTCGTCAGTCAGTACCTTTCTTACCGCACACACGTCTGTATGTTCGGGTATTCACCCTAACATTTCGGTAATTAGAACGCGTGTTCTCCGTGAAGAAGAGAACTTACTAGCTAGTCGTGGAGAGGTTAAGAATGATGTTTTTAATGGATGGATTCCAATTGGCCGGCGTCAAAGCACCGTGACGTCATACATGATGGTTAACCAAAAGACCGCGCCGACATGGGCAAGTTGATATGAACGGATAGCTTCCTATTAATTTAGTCTTGAATGTGTTGCTAAGATCAGTTCAACCGGCCACGGACTTGGCTAGGTATTTTCGGATTTCGTCATGTATTTACTCTTAATTCCCTGTATCATAAGTAGTATACTCGTTGTGAATTTCATATTTTGAATTGTATACTGATTTTATTCAAGTGCCGAAGCAGGTACAAATCTGTTGGACGGTGTGACAAGACAGGTGTTATAAGTGGCGCGAACCAGGTGAGCAAGAGGCTATGGATGAACAAGTATATCCACCCCCTACACCCACACACTCACTCTCACACTTGGTACTGTACCGTGGACCTGTACCGCCAGACAACACGCCCAGACAGAGACATACCGCCTCGGGGGCGTGGACCTGTACCGCCAGACAACACGCCCAGACAGAGAGACATACCGCCTCGGGGGCGTGGACCTGTACCGCCAGACAACACGCCCAGACAGAGAGACATACCGCCTCGGGGGCGTGGACCTGTACCGCCAGACAACACGCGCAGACAGAGAGACATACCGCCTCGGGGGCGTGGACCTGTACCGCCAGACAACACGCCCAGACAAAGAGACATACCGCCTCGGGGGCGTGGACCTGTACCGCCAGACAACACGCCCAGACAGAGAGACATACCGCCTCGGGGGCGTGAACCTGTACCGCCAGACAACACGCCCAGACAGAGAGACATACCGCCTCGGGGGCGTGGACCTGTACCGCCAGACAACACGCCCAGACAGAGACATACCGCCTCGGGGGCGTAGACCTGTACCGCCAGACAACACGCCCAGACAGAGAGACATACCGCCTCGGGGGCGTGGACCTGTACCGCCAGACAACACGCCCAGACAGAGAGACATACCGCCTCGGGGGCGTGGACCTGTACCGCCAGACAACACGCACAGACAGAGAGACATACCGCCTCGGGGGCGTGGACCTGTACCGCCAGACAACACGCCCAGACAGAGAGACATACCGCCTCGGGGGCGTGGACCAGTACCGCCAGGCAACACGCCCAGACAGAGAGACATACCGCCTCGGGGGCGTGGACCTGTACCGCCAGACAACACGCCCAGACAGAGAGACATACCGCCTCGGGGGCGTGGACCTGTACCGCCAGACAACACGCCCAGACAGAGAGACATACCGCCTCGGGGGCGTAGACCTGTACCGCCAGACAACACGCCCAGACAGAGAGACATACCGCCTCGGGGGCGTGGACCTGTACCGCCAGACAACACGCCCAGACAGAGAGACATACCGCCTCGGGGGCGTGGACCTGTACCGCCAGACAACACGCCCAGACAGAGAGACATACCGCCTCGGGGGCGTGGACCTGTACCGCCAGACAACACGCCCAGACAGAGAGACATACCGCCTCGGGGGCGTGGACCTGTACCGCCAGACAACACGCCCAGACAGAGACATACCGCCTCGGGGGCGTAGACCTGTACCGCCAGACAACACGCCCAGACAGAGAGACATACCGCCTCGGGGGCGTGGACCTGTACCGCCAGACAACACGCCCAGACAGAGAGACATACCGCCTCGGGGGCGTAGACCTGTACCGCCAGACAACACGCCCAGACAGAGAGACATACCGCCTCGGGGGCGTGGACCTGTACCGCCAGACAACACGCCCAGACAGAGAGACATACCGCCTCGGGGGCGTGGACCTGTACCGCCAGACAACACGCCCAGACAGAGAGACATACCGCCTCGGGGGCGTGGACCTGTACCGCCAGACAACACGCCCAGACAGAGAGACATACCGCCTCGGGGGCGTGGACCTGTACCGCCAGACAACACGCCCAGACAGAGAGACATACCGCCTCGGGGGCGTGGACCTGTACCGCCAGACAACACGCCCAGACAGAGAGACATACCGCCTCGGGGGCGTGGACCTGTACCGCCAGACAACACGCCCAGACAGATAGACATACCGCCTCGGGGGCGTGGACCTGTACCGCAAGACAACACGCCCAGACAGAGAGACATACCGCCTCGGGGGCGTGGACCTGTACCGCCAGACAACACGCCCAGACAGAGAGACATACCGCCTCGGGGGCGTGGACCTGTACCGCCAGACAACACGCCCAGACAGAGAGACATACCGCCTCGGGGGCGTGGACCTGTACCGCCAGACAACACGCCCAGACAGAGACATACCGCCTCGGGGGCGTGGACCTGTACCGCCAGACAACACGCCCAGACAGAGACATACCGCCTCGGGGGCGTGGACCTGTACCGCCAGACAACACGCGCAGACAGAGAGACATACCGCCTCGGGGGCGTGGACCTGTACCGCCAGACAACACGCCCAGACAGAGAGACATACCGCCTCGGGGGCGTGGACCTGTACCGCCAGACAACACGCCCAGACAGAGAGACATACCGCCTCGGGGGCGTGGACCTGTACCGCCAGACAACACGCCCAGACAGAGACATACCGCCTCGGGGGCGTGGACCTGTACCGCCAGACAACACGCCCAGACAGAGAGACATACCGCCTCGGGGGCGTGGACCTGTACCGCCAGACAACACGCCCAGACAGAGAGACATACCGCCTCGGGGGCGTGGACCTGTACCGCCAGACAACACGCCCAGACAGAGAGACATACCGCCTCGGGGGCGTGGACCTGTACCGCCAGACAACACGCCCAGACAGAGAGACATACCGCCTCGGGGGCGTGGACCTGTACCGCCAGACAACACGCCCAGACAGAGAGACATACCGCCTCGGGGGCGTGGACCTGTACCGCCAGACAACACGCCCAGACAGAGAGACATACCGCCTCGGGGGCGTGGACCTGTACCGCCAAACAACACGCCCAGACAGAGAGACATACCGCCTCGGGGGCGTGGACCTGTACCGCCAGACAACACGCCCAGACAGAGAGACATACCGCCTCGGGGGCGTGGACCTGTACCGCCAGACAACACGCCCAGAAAGAGAGACATACCGCCTCGGGGGCGTGGACCTGTACCGCCAGACAACACGCCCAGACAGAGACATACCGCCTCGGGGGCGTAGACCTGTACCGCCAGACAACACGCCCAGACAGAGAGACATACCGCCTCGGGGGCGTGGACCTGTACCGCCAGACAACACGCCCAGACAGAGAGACATACCGCCTCGGGGGCGTAGACCTGTACCGCCAGACAACACGCCCAGACAGAGAGACATACCGCCTCGGGGGCGTGGACCTGTACCGCCAGACAACACGCCCAGACAGAGAGACATACCGCCTCGGGGGCGTGGACCTGTACCGCCAGACAACACGCCCAGACAGAGAGACATACCGCCTCGGGGGCGTGGACCTGTACCGCCAGACAACACGCCCAGACAGAGAGACATACCGCCTCGGGGGCGTGGACCTGTACCGCCAGACAACACGCCCAGACAGAGAGACATACCGCCTCGGGGGCGTGGACCTGTACCGCCAGACAACACGCCCAGACAGAGAGACATACCGCCTCGGGGGCGTGGACCTGTACCGCCAGACAACACGCCCAGACAGAGAGACATACCGCCTCGGGGGCGTGGACCTGTACCGCCAGACAACACGCCCAGACAGAGAGACATACCGCCTCGGGGGCGTGGACCTGTACCGCCAGACAACACGCCCAGACAGAGAGACATACCGCCTCGGGGGCGTGGACCTGTACCGCCAGACAACACGCCCAGACAGAGACATACCGCCTCGGGGGCGTGGACCTGTACCGCCAGACAACACGCCCAGACAGAGACATACCGCCTCGGGGGCGTGGACCTGTACCGCCAGACAACACGCCCAGACAGAGAGACATACCGCCTCGGGGGCGTGGACCTGTACCGCCAGACAACACGCCCAGACAGAGAGACATACCGCCTCGGGGGCGTGGACCTGTACCGCCAGACAACACGCCCAGACAGAGAGACATACCGCCTCGGGGGCGTGGACCTGTACCGCCAGACAACACGCCCAGACAGAGACATACCGCCTCGGGGGCGTGGACCTGTACCGCCAGACAACACGCCCAGACAGAGAGACATACCGCCTCGGGGGCGTGGACCTGTACCGCCAGACAACACGCCCAGACAAAGAGACATACCGCCTCGGGGGCGTGGACCTGTACCGCCAGACAACACGCCCAGACAGAGAGACATACCGCCTCGGGGGCGTGGACCTGTACCGCCAGACAACACGCCCAGACAGAGAGACATACCGCCTCGGGGGCGTGGACCTGTACCGCCAGACAACACGCCCAGACAGAGAGACATACCGCCTCGGGGGCGTGGACCTGTACCGCCAGACAACACGCCCAGACAGAGAGACATACCGCCTCGGGGGCGTGGACCTGTACCGCCAGACAACACGCCCAGACAGAGAGACATACCGCTTCGGGGGCGTGGACCTGTACCGCCAGACAACACGCCCAGACAGAGAGACATACCGCCTCGGGGGCGTGGACCTGTACCGCTAGACAACACGCCCAGACAGAGAGACATACCGCCTCGGGGGCGTGGACCTGTACCGCCAGACAACACGCCCAGACAGAGACATACCGCCTCGGGGGCGTGGACCTGTACCGCCAGACAACACGCCCAGACAGAGAGACATACCGCCTCGGGGGCGTGGACCTGTACCGCCAGACAACACGCCCAGACAGAGAGACATACCGCCTCGGGGGCGTGAACCTGTACCGCCAGACAACACGCCCAGACAGAGAGACATACCGCCTCGGGGGCGTGGACCTGTACCGCCAGACAACACGCCCAGACAGAGACATACCGCCTCGGGGGCGTGGACCTGTACCGCCAGACAACACGCCCAGACAGAGACATACCGCCTCGGGGGCGTAGACCTGTACCCCCAGACAACACGCCCAGACAGAGACATACCGCCTCGGGGGCGTGGACCTGTACCGCCAGACAACACGCCCAGACAGAGACATACCGCCTCGGGGGCGTGGACCTGTACCGCCAGACAACACGCCCAGACAGAGACATACCGCCTCGGGGGCGTGGACCTGTACCGCCAGACAACACGCCCAGACAGAGAGACATACCGCCTCGGGGGCGTGGACCTGTACCGCCAGACAACACGCCCAGACAGAGAGACATACCGCCTCGGGGGCGTGGACCTGTACCGCCAGACAACACGCCCAGACAGAGACATACCGCCTCGGGGGCGTGGACCTGTACCGCCAGACAACACGCCCAGACAGAGCGACATACCGCCTCGGGGGCGTGGACCTGTACCGCCAGACAACACGCCCAGACAGAGAGACATACCGCCTCGGGGGCGTGGACCTGTACCGCCAGACAACACGCCCAGACAGAGAGACATACCGCCTCGGGGGCGTGGACCTGTACCGCCAGACAACACGCCCAGACAGAGAGACATACCGCCTCGGGGGCGTGGACCTGTACCGCCAGACAACACGCCCAGACAGAGAGACATACCGCCTCGGGGGCGTGGACCTGTACCGCCAGACAACACGCCCAGACAGAGAGACATACCGCCTCGGGGGCGTGGACCTGTACCGCCAGACAACACGCCCAGACAGAGAGACATACCGCCTCGGGGGCGTGGACCTGTACCGCCAGACAACACGCCCAGACAGAGAGACATACCGCCTCGGGGGCGTGGACCTGTACCGCCAGACAACACGCCCAGACAGAGAGACATACCGCCTCGGGGGCGTGGACCTGTACCGCCAGACAACACGCCCAGACAGAGACATACCGCCTCGGGGGCGTGGACCTGTACCGCCAGACAACACGCCCAGACAGAGAGACATACCGCCTCGGGGGCGTGGACCTGTACCGCCAGACAACACGCCCAGACAGAGACATACCGCCTCGGGGGCGTGGACCTGTACCGCCAGACAACACGCCCAGACAGAGAGACATACCGCCTCGGGGGCGTGGACCTGTACCGCCAGACAACACGCCCAGACAGAGACATACCGCCTCGGGGGCGTGGACCTGTACCGCCAGACAACACGCCCAGACAGAGAGACATACCGCCTCGGGGGCGTGGACCTGTACCGCCAGACAACACGCCCAGACAGAGAGACATACCGCCTCGGGGGCGTGGACCTGTACCGCCAGACAACACGCCCAGACAGAGAGACATACCGCCTCGGGGGCGTGGACCTGTACCGCCAGACAACACGCCCAGACAGAGAGACATACCGCCTCGGGGGCGTGGACCTGTACCGCCAGACAACACGCCCAGACAGAGAGACATACCGCCTCGGGGGCGTGGACCTGTACCGCCAGACAACACGCCCAGACAGAGAGACATACCGCCTCGGGGGCGTGGACCTGTACCGCCAGACAACACGCCCAGACAGAGAGACATACCGCCTCGGGGGCGTGGACCTGTACCGCCAGACAACACGCCCAGACAGAGACATACCGCCTCGGGGGCGTGGACCTGTACCGCCAGACAACACGCCCAGACAGAGAGACATACCGCCTCGGGGGCGTGGACCTGTACCGCCAGACAACACGCCCAGACAGAGAGACATACCGCCTCGGGGGCGTGGACCTGTACCGCCAGACAACACGCCCAGACAGAGACATACCGCCTCGGGGGCGTGGACCTGTACCGCCAGACAACACGCCCAGACAGAGAGACATACCGCCTCGGGGGCGTGGACCTGTACCGCCAGACAACACGCCCAGACAGAGAGACATACCGCCTCGGGGGCGTGGACCTGTACCGCCAGACAACACGCCCAGACAGAGAGACATACCGCCTCGGGGGCGTGGACCTGTACCGCCAGACAACACGCCCAGACAGAGACATACCGCCTCGGGGGCGTGGACCTGTACCGCCAGACAACACGCCCAGACAGAGAGACATACCGCCTCGGGGGCGTGGACCTGTACCGCCAGACAACACGCCCAGACAGAGAGACATACCGCCTCGGGGGCGTGGACCTGTACCGCCAGACAACACGCCCAGACAGAGAGACATACCGCCTCGGGGGCGTGGACCTGTACCGCCAGACAACACGCCCAGACAGAGAGACATACCGCCTCGGGGGCGTGGACCTGTACCGCCAGACAACACGCCCAGACAGAGAGACATACCGCCTCGGGGGCGTGGACCTGTACCGCCAGACAACACGCCCAGACAGAGAGACATACCGCCTCGGGGGCGTGGACCTGTACCGCCAGACAACACGCCCAGACAGAGAGACATACCGCCTCGGGGGCGTGGACCTGTACCGCCAGACAACACGCCCAGACAGAGAGACATACCGCCTCGGGGGCGTGGACCTGTACCGCCAGACAACACGCCCAGACAGAGAGACATACCGCCTCGGGGGCGTGGACCTGTACCGCCAGACAACACGCCCAGACAGAGAGACATACCGCCTCGGGGGCGTGGACCTGTACCGCCAGACAACACGCCCAGACAGAGAGACATACCGCCTCGGGGGCGTAGACCTGTACCGCCAGACAACACGCCCAGACAGAGAGACATACCGCCTCGGGGGCGTGGACCTGTACCGCCAGACAACACGCCCAGACAGAGAGACATACCGCCTCGGGGGCGTAGACCTGTACCGCCAGACAACACGCCCAGACAGAGAGACATACCGCCTCGGGGGCGTGGACCTGTACCGCCAGACAACACGCCCAGACAGAGACATACCGCCTCGGGGGCGTGGACCTGTACCGCCAGACAACACGCCCAGACAGAGAGACATACCGCCTCGGGGGCGTGGACCTGTACCGCCAGACAACACGCCCAGACAGAGAGACATACCGCCTCGGGGGCGTGGACCTGTACCGCCAGACAACACGCCCAGACAGAGAGACATACCGCCTCGGGGGCGTGGACCTGTACCGCCAGACAACACGCCCAGACAGAGAGACATACCGCCTCGGGGGCGTGGACCTGTACCGCCAGACAACACGCCCAGACAGAGAGACATACCGCCTCGGGGGCGTAGACCTGTACCGCCAGACAACACGCCCAGACAGAGAGACATACCGCCTCGGGGGCGTGGACCTGTACCGCCAGACAACACGCCCAGACAGAGAGACATACCGCCTCGGGGGCGTGGACCTGTACCGCCAGACAACACGCCCAGACAGAGAGACATACCGCCTCGGGGGCGTGGACCTGTACCGCCAGACAACACGCCCAGACAGAGAGACATACCGCCTCGGGGGCGTGGACCTGTACCGCCAGACAACACGCCCAGACAGAGAGACATACCGCCTCGGGGGCGTGGACCTGTACCGCCAGACAACACGCCCAGACAGAGAGACATACCGCCTCGGGGGCGTGGACCTGTACCGCCAGACAACACGCCCAGACAGAGAGACATACCGCCTCGGGGGCGTAGACCTGTACCGCCAGACAACACGCCCAGACAGAGACATACCGCCTCGGGGGCGTGGACCTGTACCGCCAGACAACACGCCCAGACAGAGAGACATACCGCCTCGGGGGCGTGGACCTGTACCGCCAGACAACACGCCCAGACAGAGAGACATACCGCCTCGGGGGCGTGGACCTGTACCGCCAGACAACACGCCCAGACAGAGAGACATACCGCCTCGGGGGCGTGGACCTGTACCGCCAGACAACACGCCCAGACAGAGAGACATACCGCCTCGGGGGCGTGGACCTGTACCGCCAGACAACACGCCCAGACAGAGAGACATACCGCCTCGGGGGCGTGGACCTGTACCGCCAGACAACACGCCCAGACAGAGAGACATACCGCCTCGGGGGCGTGGACCTGTACCGCCAGACAACACGCCCAGACAGAGAGACATACCGCCTCGGGGGCGTGGACCTGTACCGCCAGACAACACGCCCAGACAGAGAGACATACCGCCTCGGGGGCGTGGACCTGTACCGCCAGACAACACGCCCAGACAGAGAGACATACCGCCTCGGGGGCGTGGACCTGTACCGCCAGACAACACGCCCAGACAGAGAGACATACCGCCTCGGGGGCGTGGACCTGTACCGCCAGACAACACGCCCAGACAGAGACATACCGCCTCGGGGGCGTGGACCTGTACCGCCAGACAACACGCCCAGACAGAGAGACATACCGCCTCAGGGGCGTGGACCTGTACCGCCAGACAACACGCCCAGACAGAGAGACATACCGCCTCGGGGGCGTGGACCTGTACCGCCAGACAACACGCCCAGACAGAGACATACCGCCTCGGGGGCGTGGACCTGTACCGCCAGACAACACGCCCAGACAGAGAGACATACCGCCTCGGGGGCGTGGACCTGTACCGCCAGACAACACGAGCCTCGATAACGACCGTGAGTGAAACCGCCGCGTGCTGAACTGGACAGGAGCTTATCGCAGGAGGCGCACCGGCACTTAGCGTGGGATCACCCGTGACCGCCGTCCAGACAGGGACAGATGGGCCACGCACAACACTGCTTGACCGCAACACTTACAACCCCCTCCCCCCCTCCCCCTCCTCGTACCCATCAGGTTCCTTCACTATCAGGTGCCATGGTTCAAGTAAAACTCGGAAGAGCAGCCACTTCTGTAGTACTTTTCTCCTGAATCGCAAGGCGGCGTGGCACGCATATATACGCATATATCAAGGTAGCGCTCAAGCATGCGGTGGCGCGAATCATCTATAAGCAAATACATATCGGGAACTTTTTTACACCTGTACCGGGGTCCAGAGTGGGGTATCGAAGTGGACAAAGGGGCGCCTCGGGTTGGCCTGCTCTGGTCATGCTGCACTCAGTGGGTCGCCCACCGCCCCCTCCACTGGACTCCCACAAGGGGTAACTGAACCCCTCCATTCATCCCGTAGATCTACTAACAGGATCAGCCCCCCCCCCCCCACCCCCGCCCCGCTCCCCACCACCACTCCTCCATTCCTCCAACAGTCCTTTCCCCCATCCGTCCCTATTAACACATCTCCGTTTTGAATCCCAGACGTATACCCCCCCCCACTCCGCGGCCTCTCTCCACACACACACCCACCCACCGACCCACATCCCCACAGTGCCAGCGGACCGGCTCTCATCACGTTTCAACCTCCACCCTCCACCCCCACATCCCCCCACCCCCACACACACACACCCTTCCCCACAATACCACAGCAGACCGATACCCACAAAACCAACTTGCTCTCAATACGTATAATCCTTCACCCCCTTTCCTACCACTCTCCCACCCCCTTCCACTCCCACTCCCCAATGGTAAAGGTGGGACCGCGGGTCAGTGGACCAGGCGCCCTGTACTGGGGGCACAGCGGCCGCTGACACCCGTCCAACCAGGATCAGGCGAGAGAGCAGTTCAAACGGAACCCTAACACTGTCCCTGCATATTTCTCAATGTGAGACAGACACATGCACAACCACGTTAGTAAATCCCGCACCGGATAAATCTGATCAAGCGAATAGGCGCCACCGTACGGTACCGTGACACACCACACATTGATATAATAGTAGTCGAGAGTTAATGTAGAACTCGTGATACACAATGGATCGTGATACAGATCAAACATCGTGCTGCAGACGGTCATGGGCATTTTTCTTTATCTTTATTAAAATAATATTGAGATTAATTTTGTTCATCCTCGTTATACCAGCGATGATTGGCAATATATTCCGAGGGCCATCCTAATGGTCTAATGGTTAGAGCCTTCGGCCTTGCCCAATATTTTCTGCTGCAGAGCCACCCAATGGTGCAGCCTTGAATTCGGCATGTTCGCGCCCGAATGTGTAGTGCCCCCTCCCCCCCCCCCCGCCCCCTTCTCCCATCCACTCCCTGGGGGAGGGTGCGGCTCCACTCTACTATAGATAGTTTAACGTTGATATCAACCATATAGATATAAGAAAGTTACTAGCTACTGCCAGAAAATGAAACTGCCTATGAACATATATATATATATATCATATTGGTGTGTTTGTAATGAAATAAGTCGCATTGAGCTGTTTAGCATGTAAAACAGAGGGCAAAATATGTCAGTAAATCAGCGGCCTAAATAACCAGCTCGCCCGGATGTCAGTATTATTAAGAGAAAGATCAAAATGGTCAGAAAGCGACCGCTATTCCGACATCGGAATAAGCAGGCCGGATTATCACCTGGAGCCTCCCGGATTATCCACGAGGTGTGGTGTTATCCGAGGGATATGTCGAGGTTATCAGCCCGCCGGGCCGCCGCGGTCGGATTCGATTGACCTTTTTCTTCACCCCTCGCCCCACCCCGTCCTTCTTCATCCCTCGCCCCACCCCGTCCTTCTTCACCCTTCGCCCCCCCCCCCCCACGTCCTTCTTCCCACCGCCCAACACCCCCAGTGGTATCATCCCAGGAGGCGGTCTATGGAAGATGGCTGGTTGGACGCCTTCCAATGCTAACAGCCCCGATACACACACACACAGACAGACAGACATACAGGCCGACAGCGGGTCTCTCGGCAGCTAGCTCTCATGGAAGGAAGGAAGCTTGGGGCAACATCAACGCCACAAACACACCACGTGGCAGGCAACAGATCGTGGGTTTCCTCCGCAGCCCAGGAGCGATCCGCTCGACAGCCACCACCTGCCATCAAGTAATGACAGGGTTTATATTAGCGGCAAACTACTGGCCGCGTCACTGAGGATCTCGCCGATAGAGGGCGCTGTGTGGAGGTGGGATCACTCTCACCCTATTTCTTTTCTTGGAGAGGGGGAGGAAGAGGCGGTGGGGTCATGAAACCCGAGGAGTTCGGAAGGAGCGCCACTAGAGTGTTGATTGCGACCTGTCATTGAGGTGTAATGTAGTCACGCTGTCACGACAACCCAACAGACAGGCCTCACAACAGACCACGTGATGTAAACCACGTGCCCCGTCCCTACACAATCATATATGGCAAGCCAAATGGTGGGTTGAGTACTCACACCACCAAAACAATCATAAATAACAAGCCACGTGGCGGGGTGAGTACCAACCCCACCAAAACAATCATAAATAACAAGCCACGTGGTGGGGTGAGTACTCACACCACCAAAACCATCATATATGTAGCAGCCACGTGGTGTGGTGAATACTCCCATCACCAAAACTATCACCAATAGCAAGCCACGTGGTTCACTATGCGTGAGTTCACTATGATATAAGCCACGTGGCGTGAGTTCACTATGATATAAGCCACGTGGCGTGAGTTCACTATGATATAAGCCACGTGGCGTGAGTTCACTATGATATAAGCCACGTGGCGTGAGTTCACTATGATATAAGCCACGTGGCGTGAGTTCACTATGATATAAGCCACGTGGCGTGAGTTCACTTTGATATAAGCCTCGTGGCGTGAGTTCACTATGATATAAGCCACGTGGCGTGAGTTCACTATGATATAAGCCACGTGGCGTGAGTTTACTTATAAGCCACGTGGCGTGAGTTCACTATGATATAAGCCACGTGGCGTGAGTTCACTATGATATAAGCCACGTGGCGTGAGTTCACTATGATATAAGCCACGTGGCGTGAGTTCACTATGATATAAGCCTCGTGGCGTGAGTTCACTATGATATAGGCCACGTGGCGTGAGTTTACTAAGATATAAGCCACGTGGCGTGAGTTCACTATGATATAAGCCACGTGGCGTGAGTTTACTAAGATATAAGCCACGTGGCGTGAGTTCACTATGATATAAGCCACGTGGCGTGAGATCACTATGATATAAGCCACGTGGTGTGGCCTACTTCACTATAATGAGGTGGTTCTTCCAAGTGGAATAAGTTCCTGTCATCATGTCATGATATGGTCACTTCTTCTTTTCGCTTCATCCTCATCTTCCAGATCAGATTGTTGCGATTCTACCTCAGTGATTCCGGGAATATAAAGCCCAGTTTTCACCAATGCAGTACGCCCAATCGTCGCCCGGGCATACAACTAACGTAATTAGATATGGCTACCTTTTCATATAACTACTCACCTGTGGCAGGATCAGTGATGCGAGTGGGGGCAAGGGGGCGTGGGGGGGTGGGGTTCTGCACTAATAGAGGCGGGGTTGGGTCTGGCTTTGGGTGGAGGGCCCAGTGAAACATGACAGCGAAGCGAGACAGGTTCAATCTCGAGCGAGCATCTGACCCAAATTGAGTTGCTATACGAGTCGTTCCATCCTACCATCACCAACTGACCTTCACCTTGATCTTTTAGTAGAAGTGGACGGCGTAGGGAATGGGAGGGGGGGGGGGTATGTTGTGGGATACACGAGGGAGGTTAGAGATTGGCCGATAGGTAAAAAAAAATCCGCGTAATAAGACAGCGCCCGTATTAAAGGCAGCCTAGTACGAGAAACCTGCACACCACCACCGCTCAGTATGCGGGCAAGCAGTGCGAAGATGGCGGATATAGCTTCGGCGATAGCGATAGTATAGCGGCATAATGATGGCAGGTATAACATCAGGTGAGACGTTGTATTCTGACGTTGGCTATTTGTGAGTACCAGCTTCCCGCAGGTAGCGGTCAGGAGCAAGGATTTTTGAGAGTAAGGCATAATCATCCACCCCCCCCCCCCCCCCACACCTCCTCCTTATCGCCACTCTTCCAACCACGCGCCGACACCACACTGACGTAGAGAGCCACTACCCATAGTAGTAACTCCTGTTTCTCCTCCCGCACGAGCGTGTGCGCTCATTAAATAAAGACATATACATATATATACATATATATATATACTGTATGTATATCACCCAGCCCCTTTACCACTGCGGGGCTGGCACTGGTCCTCCAATCCCTCAAACAGGGATCAGGGGTCAGGGGGGCAAAGGTCAAAGGTGAGAGGTCCGGATCGAGAGGGTGCCGCCGGGGATTAGCGCTCAAAGGGGAGTCACCCTTCTGGATCGGGTTCCTGGAGAGACGTTAATAAAGATTCCGCCGCTGGGCTAAGTCAACAGGGCCACGTGGCCGCCATTCGCAGCATTTCTGCTGGAAACACCCCCGTGCACTCCTTAGCCTACCCCCTCCTCCCAACCTCCCTCCCCCGCCGTCCATCCAGCCTCCAGCAGTGTGGCATTGTACGTATGTAGGACGAGGGTTCCAGCACCACGGGTAGAAGGGGTTGGTCGGCCTCATGGGCTTCTGGGACTAGCAAGAGGAATTCTGCTGAACAGGTGCGTATGTTTTTGCAGTCAAATCAACAATTAAGGGACTGGGTAAAATTTCAAACTAGACCGTTGGAGATATGGCATATGGCATTCGTAATAATCACATCTTTTAGAGTTTACACTGTAGAATAATGAAATAATTTACACGATGCCTGTAACTATTCAAAAATGACTTCGCATATCGTGGGCCAATGGCTTGAGCTACAAACTATTTCATGATGACACAGGTCCGTAGTTGCGTGACAAACTGGATATCGATGTATGGAGCGACACTACAGTTCACGTTGGTAACATTGCAGTGGCAGTGGCAAGAACAAATACATTGTTCACAATTATATATTTATGGTAATCTACCTTCCCCTTTCACCCACACACCCACCTACCCATCCACCCGAGGACGCCCGATTTCTTCTTCAGAATGAAGATACTTTTCCTGCTGACGAGGTACATGAGTCGCAGAAGTCTTAAAGCAATATATTCCGTAATTTTTCGTATTACCAACCTCTTCCCTATGTCAAATAAGTATATTCTGTCTTGAATTTGAATCCTGAAAGCCTGTGGGCTATCCGGAGAGAAGCATTTTGGTCAACGGAGCAGAAGTTGGTGGCCGGCTTTATATCCCTGCCCGCCTGTTCGCAGTTCGCTATTTTGTGTGTGATGTCGACCGCGGCTCGCTAGGACGTCCGCGCGCGATAAAAATAAACCGCGCAGTTTTATGTTGAAATTGTTGTTTTACAGACTCTCAGAGATCTAAAACATATATGCATCATAATTTTGAGATACTTTTAGTCTTGATTCTAACATGTAAACAATCTAAGATGGCGCATGTAAGTATATTGCTTTTAGGTATGTGCTCCACGCCTTCTCCCGCACCTCGACCCTTGAAATGAAGCGATGATTTTCGGGCAAAACGGTTACAGCAACATCCTTTGACGTCTGCTTTAGGAACTCCAGCATCGCTAGCGTTTTTAACGTCGAAATTCCTCGCAGGTCGAGTGTATTTATGTATTCACAAGGCCGTATTTAGACACGTAAAAGAGGCTTAAAACACCAGTCGACCCTTCTCTCCTCCACGATAAGATCTCCATGGAAGCGGGAGTTAATGTCGTTTCCTTGACAACAAGCGGCCAGACGGCGGCTAGACAAACGTGGCCGGGAGCCATGGTAACGTATGGGACGTCCCATAAATCTCTATCAACAAGTCGCAACCACAGAGACTGAGCAAACAGCCTCCCCGCCCCCCGCCCCCCGCCCCCCGTTCCCTCTCCCCTCCACCCCCACCATTCATGCCGGGAAAACAGCTTGACACTCCCCGGGTCTCCGGAGTCACGTTCTGGATCGTAAAGACCCCTTCTGGATCAGCCGACCACTTAACACCCAGGAGGGGCAGACAGTGTGTGCGTGTGTGTGGGGTCCAGGGGGGGGGGGGTGTACATCTGGATCTTGGGGATTGGGGGTTGATCCAGGGGTGTTTGTGAGGGCCACTGTATGTTGTTATGTTTGGTGTCCAGGGTTGAAATGTGGATGGTTGACAATAAAAGGACCTGAAGGCTTGACCACTTCTACGGTTTGCTCGTTGCTGGTCCACTGCCTTGTCTTAAACATCCACATCAGACACGAACTGCTCCGTCTGCTCAGTTATACGATGGCAATCAACAAATTAGCAGCTCACCAAGGGAGTTCTTTGTTTGCGGACGGTCTGTCGGTTGTTATGAGGGCGGGGGGCGGCGGCAGTCTCGTCCCTACCTCCCCCTCGCTCACCCCCGCTTTCTTCCACCCCCTACACTCAATCGGACGCCCCCAGCGGCCCTCAATGGCCCCACTGTACCCCCCCCCCCCCCCACCCCCCAGCGGCGGCCATGGTTAAGCTCTGTGGGTGTGCCCCACGTGTTGTAACAGCCGGAACGAAGACCATGTGGGCGATAATGAGATAATTGACATTGTAAACTTCAAAGGCGGAGGCTCCAGTATGCGGTACCACAGGGCCCAGCGCCAAGCCGCGGGCACGTCCACCGGTAAAACATAGCCTGTATGACATACCGGGTATGACTTCGCCGGTAAGAATTATTATTCTGCATGACCGCACGTCTTACCGGTTAAGTCTTACCGGGTAAGTCTTACCGGCTAAGTCTTACCGTCTTACCGGCTAAGTCATACCGGGTAAGTCATACCGGGTAAGTCATGCCGGGTAAGTCTTACCGGGTAAATCATACCGGGTAAGTCATACCGGGTAAGTCTTACCGGTAAGTCCTAATTATGATTAAACAAGGATCACCCTATTGAGAAGCTTCCGGCTTTACCACGGACAAAGTGCTTGTTTATAACTGGTAAAGACGGGATCTGCCATTCATTCGTTACCGGAACCGGAAATGGCCTGGCTAGGGGTTGCGCCATATGTTTCTCAAAGTTGGCCTGAAATACCGATTGGCGTAGCCATCGATTAGCACTTCCTGCAACAACGAAACCTTTGACCTCTAACCTGACCTTTGACCTGGCCATTCATCTTGCTGGGGATCGGGAATGAGAGTTGTTGAAAATATGCCCAGCTCGCTGATTTATAAAATGAGTTACATGGTCATCTGCGCCCGGAGGAATGCGAGGGGCTCCAAGCATTGGAGTCCAGGCCAGCGGAGGCTTACACCGAGAAGGGGTGGCGCCGACCAGGGAATACAGCCTCCTTCAGGAGCGAGAGGGAAGAGAGAGGAAGAGGAAGGCTGCCATTACGGTCTTCAAAGTCCATACAATAAAGCTGGAGATTGGGATCCGCTGACGGACATCCCAGATAGGGAGGCGGTCGGAATCGGTAGGTACATGAAGCAGGAAGGATGAATAACGAACCGCTCCCCGGGAGGCCGTGTTCCCACCCAGCCAGCGCCAGGCACCACACGCGGCGCCGCTTGGCGGGATAATAACCCCTCCCTGATTAAGGTCACGTGGACTCAGGTGATCTAGCAAACCAGGATAGCCGCTGCGGAACAACCGGAACAACCACAACACCCGTAACGACTGGAACAACCGGAACAACCACAACAACCGAAATGCCCTGCTCACATAGACCCACCGACGCCTCGGCCGAGCTAAAAAGGGGGAAATTGGCCCCAAATCGGCCGTGACCTCGGCCGAGCATTGCTGCTCGGTGGCTCATTTCAGGTGCTCGGCCGAGGCCTTTCCAGTTTTAATGCAGACATTAAAACCAGGCCGAGCTCGGCCAATTTCCTTAGGTCGGCGGAGGTCGGCCGACCTCTGGGCCGACCTCTCGGCCGACCTCTCGGCCGACCTCTCGGCCGAGCTCGGCCGATTTTTAAAACTATGGAAGCTCGGTGGGAAAGTTGAAGAACTCGGTGGCGTGGGCGAGCTCTGACGTCGGCCGACCAGTCTTAGTCTATGTGAGCAGGGCAAAACGACTGGAACAACCGGAACAACCACAACACCCGTAACGACTGGAACAACCGGAACAACCACAACACCCGTAACGACTGGAACAACCGGAACAACCACAAAACCCGTAACGACTGGAACAACCGGAACAACCACAACGCCCGTAACGACTGGAACAACCGGAACAACCACAACACCCGTAACGACTGGAACAACCGGAGCAACTGAACCAAATGGAACAACCGAAATGACCGGGACAGGAAAAACTGGAACAAGCAAAATGACAAAAACAACCGAAACAACCAGATTAAAGTCACTGAACTTGACTTGCAACATGGCAGACACAATGAAATGGATGTTTGCATTGCTGTTCATATTGTATGGATGATGAACTTAAACAGAATCGTGCCGAACTTTGCACACAGTATCCGAGCCTACCACCTTGAACTTTCGGGGAAAAGAAAAATAGTGCATTAAGGATATCCCATTATAGTTGCGTAACTGTCGCTCTATTTGAATTAAGAACTGGGTGCGACGTTTATAACACAAACGTGTTGCAATCTGTTTTCTGCTTTCGTTCATGGTGTTGTTTACAGGTTGCACCACAAGGGATGCAAGATTTCCTGCCGTGATGGCATAAAAGGCGTCTGTTTTTGCTCTTCCACTTAGACTACCAATTTGCACCTTTACAAAAACGGAGAATACGGCGCTTTATACCCTATGAGACCAGGGTAGAAAACGTGAAGAAAACTCGACGATTCGAGTTAACGTGGTTGGCTGGAGAATGGAAATGAATGCCTTACTGCTTGTTGTTAGTATAAGAATATAACGTCCCACGCTATGCCAAGTGTGGAATGTCTGACCTGTAACACGCATGTCCGGTCGTCTGTATGGTTGTATGTCGCGGTCGGATGCATGGCAACGTGACGGTGTGAAGGGCTATGCCCGGTGGGCTTTCAAAGGTAATGTACCATACGCCTCCTTGCGGCGTAATCGTCCATTAAATGCCGGTCCATCAAAATTAGCACAGGTGTAATTCACATCTGCGCGCTACAATAACACCGCTGGGTGTGAAGACGTCTTGTCTGTACGTGAAGAGAGGGTGGTACGTGTCAGTAAAGACGGGTTTGGCCTGATCTGCTTACTCCGCTCTCAAAGGGGATGTTGCGTATAAGGAAGGGTTTACGGTAAGACTCCCTTGCCCTAATGCCACCAAGGTGGGATTTGTAGGTCTGTACCCCTCTCTCTCTCTCTCTGCACCAGGTCTGTACCGCTCTCTCTCGGTACACCAGGTCTGTACCGCTCTCTCTGTGTGCACCAGGTCTGTACCGCTCTCTCTCGGTGCACCAGGTCTGTACCGCTCTCTCTTGGTGCACCAGGTCTGTACCGCTCTATCGGTACACCAGGTCTGTACCGTTCTCTCTTGGTGCACCAGGTCTGTACCGCTCTATCGGTACACCAGGTCTGTACCGCTCTCTCTCGGTACACCAGGTCTGTACCGCTCTCTCTTGGTGCACCAGGTCTGTACCGCTCTATCGGTACACCAGGTCTGTACCGCTCTCTCTTGGTGCACCAGGTCTGTACCGCTCTATCGGTACACCAGGTCTGTACCGCTCTCCCTCGGTGCACCAGGTCTGTACCGCTCTCTCTTGGTGCACCAGGTCTGTACCGCTCTCTCTCGGTACACCAGGTCTGTACCGCTCTCTCTTGGTGCACCAGGTCTGTACCGCTCTATCGGTACACCAGGTCTGTACCGCTCTCTCTCGGTGCACCAGGTCTGTACCGCTCTATCGGTACACCAGGTCAGTACCGCTCTCTCTTGGTGCACCAGGTCTGTACCGCTCTCTCTCGGTACACCAGGTCTGTACCGCTCTCTATCGGTACACCAGGTCTGTACCGCTCTCTATCGGTACACCAGGTCTGTACCGCTCTCTATCGGTACACCAGGTCTGTACAGCTCTCTCTCGGTACACCAGGTCTGTACCGTTCTCTATCGGTACACCAGGTCTGTACCGCTCTCTCTCGGTACACCAGGTCTGTACCGTTCTCTATCGGTACACTAGGTCTGTACCGCTCTCTCTCGGTACACCAGGTCTGTACCGCTCTATCGGTACACCAGGTCTGTACCACTCTCTATCGGTACACCAGGTCTGTACCACTCTCTATCGGTACACCAGGTCTGTACCGCTCTCTATCGGTACACCAGGTCTGTACCGCTCTCTCGGTACACCAGGTCTGTACCGCTCTCTATCGGTAGACCAGGTCTGTACCACTCTCTATCGGTACACCAGGTCTGTACCGCTCTCTCTCGGTACACCAGGTCTGTACCGCTCTCTATCGGTAGACCAGGTCTGTACCACTCTCTATCGGTACACCAGGTCTGTTCCGCTCTCTCTCGGTACACCAGGTCTGTACCACTCTCTATCGGTACACCAGGTCTGTACCACTCTCTATCGGTACACCAGGTCTGTACCGCTCTCTCTCGGTACACCAGGTCTGTACCGCTCTCTATCGGTACACCAGGTCTGTACCGCTCTCTATCGGTACACCAGGTCTGTTCCGCTCTCTCTCAGTACACCAGGTCTGTACCGCTCTCTATCGGTAGACCAGGTCTGTACCACTCTCTATCGGTACACCAGGTCTGTTCCGCTCTCTCTCGGTACACCAGGTCTGTACCACTCTCTATCGGTACACCAGGTCTGTACCACTCTCTATCGGTAGACCAGGTCTGTACCACTCTCTATCGGTACACCAGGTCTGTTCAGCTCTCTGTCGGTACACCAGGTCTGTACCACTCTCTATCGGTACACCAGGTCTGTACCACTCTCTATCGGTACACCAGGTCTGTACCACTCTCTATCGGTACACCAGGTCTGTACCACTCTCTATCGGTACACCAGGTCTGTACCGCTCTCTATCGGTACACCAGGTCTGTACCGCTCTCTCTCGGTACACCAGGTCTGTACCACTCTCTATCGGTACACCAGGTCTGTTCCGCTCTCTTTCGGTACACCAGGTCTGTACCACTTTCTATCGGTACACCAGGTCTGTACCGCTCTCTCTCGGTACACCAGGTCTGTACCACTCTCTATCGGTACACCAGGTCTGTACCACTCTCTATCGGTACACCAGGTCTGTACCGCTCTCTCTCGGTACACCAGGTCTGTACCACTCTCTATCGGTACACCAGGTCTGTACCGCTCTCTCTCGGTACACCAGGTCTGTACCACTCTCTATCGGTACACCAGGTCTGTACCGCTCTCTCTCGGTACACCAGGTCTGTACCACTCTCTATCGGTACACCAGGTCTGTTCCGCTCTCTCTCGGTACACCAGGTCTGTACCGCTCTCTCTCGGTACACCAGGTCTGTACCACTCTTTATCGGTACACCAGGTCTGTACCGCTCTCTATCGGTACACCAGGTCTGTACCGCTCTCTCTCGGTACACCAGGTCTGTACCACTCTCTATCGGTACACCAGGTCTGTACCGCTCTCTCTCGGTACACCAGGTCTGTACCACTCTCTATCGGTACACCAGGTATGTTCCGCTCTCTCTCGGTACACCAGGTCTGTACCACTCTCTATCGGTACACCAGGTCTGTACCGCTCTCTCTCGGTACACCAGGTCTGTACCACTCTCTATCGGTACACCAGGTCTGTTCCGCTCTCTCTCGGTACACCAGGTCTGTACCGCTCTCTCTCGGTACACCAGGTCTGTACCACTCTTTATCGGTACACCAGGTCTGTACCGCTCTCTTTCAGTGCACCAAGTCTGTACCGTGCTTTCCGGGTAAAAAATCTATATAGCGTTCTCTTAAAACTTTCTAGACATAACATGTATTACGGAAATGGATCAACAGACGTTGAATTAATTTCCATTTAAAAAGGATACGTTGTAGGTTTTAGAAGCTAACAGACCTCTCTTTGGGTTGAACTATTAAACATTTCTAGAAGAAAGACATCACTTCGCCAATGTAGAAAAAAACACCCTTAAATATTTATCCGTCTCTAAACTGCAGAAACCCAAACAGTCCAGAGAGCCGCTAAGCAAAATATTGAACTGTATCGTGACCATTGTCTTCACGACATGACCATGCCATGACCTGACCAAGGTGGGTGCTTCGTGCCCTGGCACCTGCATCGCGGCCGCTATTGTGTATTCATGTACAGAAACGTGGCATAAAACAGTAGCTCATTCCTTATACACGGAAAAAAAGGTGCTTCAAGCTGCGGTCGTTAAGTGGAAATGACGTTTCCTTCCCGCGTCACTAGCTCGTTTCAGTGGCAGACAAAACAGAACGCGGATTCAAACCCTGAAACCTGCATCAGAGGGTTTTATCCGCCGACATTTCATTGTCCGGAAGGTGTATTGGCCCAATCAGTAGCCACCACATGCACAAAAATGGCCTGACACACCGATATTTCACTTTTCCATGTCGTCTGTGGCGAGAATCCTCAATTGTGTAAAAAAACACCGCGTCGACAGACAACCCAAAACTGGACAGTTAGTGTGACTGCAACGCGATTTATGCAACCCACCTAGGCAAGTAGCCAGGGAACCAGTCGGTTGAATGAAATTCACCTGGGGTGAATGTGGCTGGGTGGAGGGGGTAGATGGCGGAGTTTTGGAACGCAAGACGGTAGGGGGGTGGTGGTGGTGGGGGGGGGGGTGTAAAATGTCGTGATGGGTGACTGGAAAAGGGTGCCGCTTCCAGAATCAAGCCCTAAGTGTTTTTACCTAACATTTCACGCTTGTCTGGTCGGTCTTTGACAGTGATTTCATTGGGCGATACAAAGGAGCTGCATTGTTGCCTTGACTAAGGCATCAATTAGCAATTTGTTCCTCCGCGTGGGGGTGGGTTGGGGTGGGGTGAAGGGAGGGGTGTATGGTGGTGGGGTGTAAGGTCTAGGGTAGTGGGGGATATGGTGGGGTGTAGACTAGGATATAGGTGGTGGGGTGTAGGCTGGGGTGCAACCTGTGGTGTATGCTGGGATGCAGGCGGGAGTGTAGGGCTGGGATGTGTAGGCTGGGGTGGAGGCTGGGGTGGAGGCTGGGGTGGAGGCTGGGGTGTAGGCTAGGGTGCATGCTGGGGTGAAGGGTTAGGGTGCAGGCTGAGGTGTAGGGCTGAGGTGAAGGGCTGAGGTGCACGGCTTGAGTGGGGGCTGAGGTGCAGGGCTAGGGTGTGGGCTGAGGTGTGGGCTGACGTGAAGGGCTAGGGTGCAGCGCTGGGGTGTGGGCTGAGGTGTAGGCTGGGGTGTAGGCTGCGGTGAAGGGCTAGGGTGCAGTGCTAGGGTGTGGGCTGAGGTGTAGGCTGGGTTGTGGGTTGGGGTGTGGGCTGAGGTGAAGGGCTAGGGTGTGGGCTGAGGTGTAGGCTGGGGTGTGGGCTGCGGTGAAGGGCTAGGATGCAGGGCTGAGGTGTAGGCTGGGGTGTAGGCTGGGGTGTGGGCTGAGGTGAAGGGCTAGGGTGCAGGGCTGAGGTGTAGGCTGAGGTGTAGGTTGGGGTGAAGGGCTAGGGTGCAGGGCTGAGGTGTAGGCTGAGGTGAAGGGCTGAGGTGCAGGGCTGGGGTGTGGGCTGAGGTGTAGGCTGGGGTGTAGGCTGGGGTGTGGGCTGGGGTGTGGGCTGGGGTGTGGGCTGAGGTGTGGAATGGAATGTTGGTGTTTTAGGCCACTTTTGTGCACATACAGGCTAAATTGGGCCAAGGAACCTCCCGAGACGATGAAGGATGAAGGAATGAAACATGCCCCAGATTAGGTGCCCGAGCCCGGATTCGAACCCAGGACCTATTGATCTGCGGTCTAGTGCGCTAACCACTACACCAGGGAGGCCCCCTGTGGGCTGAGGTGTAGGCTGGGGTGTAGGCTGGGGTGTGGGCTGCGGTGTAAGCTGCGGTGTGGGCTGAGGTGTAGGCTGGGGTGTGGGCTGGGGTGTGGGCTGAGGTGTAGGCTGGGGTGTAGGCTGCGGTGAAGGGTTAGGGTGCAGTGCTAGGGTGTGGGCTGAGGTGTAGGCTGGGTTGTGGGTTGGGGTGAAGGGCTGAGGTGCAGGGCTGGGGTGTGGGCTGAGGTGAAGGGCTGAGGTGCAGGGCTGGGGTGTGGGCTGAGGTGTAGGCTGGGGTGTAGGCTGAGGTGTAGGCTGGGGTGTGGGCTGGGGTGTGGGCTGAGGTGAAGGGCTAGGGTGCAGGGCTGGGGTGTGGGCTGAGGTGTAGGCTGAGGTGTAGGCTGGGGTGTGGGCTGAGGTGTAGGCTGAGGTGTAGGCTGGGGTGTAGGCTGGGGTGTGGGCTGGGGTGTGGGCTGAGGTGTAGGCTGAGGTGTAGGCTGGGGTGTGGGCTGAGGTGTAGGCTGGGGTGCAGGGCTGGGATGTGGGCTGAGGTGTAGGCTGGGGTGTGGGCTGAGGTGTAGGCTGGGGTGCAGGGCTGGGATGTGGGCTGACGTGAAGGGCTAGGGTGCAGGGCTGGGGTGTGGGCTGAGGTGTAGGCTGGGGTGTAGGCTGGGGTGTGGGCTGGGGTGTGGGCTGGGGTGTGGGCTGAGGTGTAGGCTGGGTTGTGGGCTGGGGTGTGGGCTGAGGTGTAGGCTGGGGTGTAGGCTGGGGTGTGGGCTGGGGTGTAGGCTGGGGTGTAGGCTGGTATTATATAGAGTGAAACCAGGGCGACTTTTCCGACATCTCCCAACTTGCCTTGATGTAACCCAGCCAGGTATTATGGGACAAAACCTCCAGATTGTGTTTGCTTTCACCGTCAAAGACAGCAGAGGTGTGGGGCTGCAGTGGGGGAGCCGACCGTCCGCCTTATATGTCCGCTCACCGCCCACCGCCCACGTGCATCACCAACCACCAAAGATCAGTGGGCGGATGAGCAACACTTATGGGGGTGACCCGTAAGTTTGCAACAAATGGGTAAAAACCCACTATGTACTTACTTTATGCGCCCTCTATAGGGACCGAGACACATTTGTCAGGCAGATAAGATCGGCGACAGACCACTTGCTGTACCGCCTCAAAGCCAGACAGCCGACAAAGCGGCACTGTGTAACCCTCTGTAAAGCAGATAAACCAACGCAGGGAAAGCGCTTGGAGCGAGTATTATTATTATACCAACGCCACCAAAGAATTCCATACAAGTTCTTTGACGCCACATAAACCACGGGCGCCAGCCAGCACATGGAATCTGGTTCGATTCCCAGTGGCACCATGCATAATTGCTAAGCGGACATTGCACCACGCTCGCATCAAAGACCAAGAACCTTGCGATAAGCAGTGCTACATGTCATTTACATACATTTGATGTTGCTCTTATGCTAACAATAATATATATAAAGAACGATTTATATTTAGAGACTTGCTTCCACCGTGTCGAGCGGAGCGGATGGACTGTGTGACGAGAGTCCGAGAGTCCGGAATTACTGCCAGCGACTGGATCAGCTGGAGGGGGGAGTGGGGTAGGGGGAGGGGGGGGGGTGTCGAGGAGGGTGTAGCGTAGATGGGTGGGCAGGGAAATGACGGTGGATTGTGGGAGGGGGTGTGAGAAGGGGGGGGGGGTGTAGTGTGCTAACACATGGCAAGACAAGACACTCTCCAATGCCATTTTCTTAGCCCAGTCCCGCCGAGGTTATAACCTCTGGTATTTCAACGGTTTTTGGCCTCCAGGTTCAACAAGCAGTGATAGCGGAGTGAACTCAGGTAACCACCCCCACTACCCCGCACAGCCCCGACCGACCCCCGCCCCACCTCTCTCGTCTCAGCCCAATTTACCCCAACAATTCGCTGGCACCCCTATCTGATCACGATGGACCCCCTCCTCTCCCCACAACACCCCCTGATCCCAACCTAGATCCGGAATCGCATCGCACGATCACCGGCACCCCTCACCATACCCTGGAAGGCAGGCCCCTTCTGGAGAGGCAGAATCCCAGTTATTATAAGTGGGTGGTTGTTATTAGGTCCATTAAGGCTCGGGGCCAGGCCAGGCCAGGCCGGCCATGGTGTCCCACGCCCGCCCATCCCCACCGTCCGCCCAGCCTCACCGTCCCCCCATCCCCACCGTCCCCCCATCCCCACCGTCCACCCAGCCTCACCGTCCCCCCAGCTCCCATCCCCACCGTCCTCCCATCCCCACCGTCCCCCCATCCCCACCGTCCCCCCATCTCCACCGTCCCCCCAGCCTCACCGTCCCCCCATCCCCACCGTCCCCCCAGCCTCACCGTCCCCCCAGCCTTACCGTCCCCCCATCCCCACCGTCCCCCCAGCCTCACCGTCCCCCAGTCCCACCGTCCCCCAGCCTCACCGTCCCCCCATCCCCACCGTCCCCCCATCCCCACCGTCCCCCCAGCCCCACCGTCCCCCCATCCCCACCGTCCCCCCATCCCCACCGTCCCCCCATCCCCACCGTCCCCCCAGTCCCACCGTCCCCCCATCCCCACCGTCCCCCCCATCCCACCGTCCCCCATCCCCACCGTCCCCCCATCCCCACCGTCCCCCCAGTCCCACCGTCCCCCCATCCCCACCGTCCCCCCATCCCCACCGTCCCCCCATCCCCACCGTCCCCCCATCCCCACCGTCCCCCCAGTCCCACCGTCCCCCCAGCCTCACCGTCCCCCTAGTCCCCACCGTCCCCCCAGCCCCACCGTCCCCCTAGTCCCCACCGTCCCCCCAGCCTCACCGTCCCCCCAGCCCCACCGTCCCCCCAGCCCACCGTCCCCCCATCCCCACCGTCCCCCCAGCCTCACCGTCCCCCATCCCCACCGTCCCCCCAGTCCCACCGTCCCCCCAGCCTCACCGTCCCCCTAGTCCCACCGTCCCCCTAGTCCCACCGTCCCCCTAGTCCCACCGTCCCCCCAGCCTCACCGTCCCCCCAGCCCCACCGTCCCCCCAGCCCCACCGTCCCCCAGTCCCACCGTCCCCCCAGCCTCACACACACATAACACGCCGCACCATGACCAGGCCACACCGTTAACCTCAATTAGGAAACTGAGGGACTTTTGGACTAAGGATTTTATAGAGCAGGCTGCCTTTCTGGATCACATGACACGCCACTGGGCCGTCTTCCGGATTACCGCTGGCCCCATCCTGAAGGCCGTACAAATGTCATGGGGAACAGAGGACCATAGATCAAAGGGGAGCTCCACTAGTCACCCGCCCCCCACCCCCTCGTCCATCCACCTTCCCCTGGGACCCCAACACCGGCACCCGGTCCCTCCCGCCACCGCCTCCCTTCCCTTACATCTGTTTTGTTTGCCCATATTGGCCTAATTCAGGTTCCGGTATTCATTCCCTTACTGATCGGACTGTTAGCGGGGCAGTGGCTTGTTTCAAGACTATTCGGGGGTTATCCCGTGACCTAGTGGGTGGCGCGAGTGTCCTCTGCTCGGTCAGCCCAAGTAGCCGGCGCTTCGTTCGAACCACACCTGTGCAGATTTGTGCTGCATAAACATCTGATGGCTTCCTTCGCAAAGAGTTACCTGGCTCGTTTATTAACCTCCTATCGCTGCGATAGGACCTTAGAGGCTAACACATCTGCCTTCAACCAGTCAGTGATATTCATAATGCATTTGGGCACAAATGATTTAGGAGTTTATACAAATCGGTATCACTGTGTGTGGCGAACAAATTTTTTTCCATATATACACATATATATTTCATATATACGATACATTGTATATTTAGCCAGTGTATGAATTGCGGGCGCTTTCGAAGTTTAGACCCGTCATAACAATATTTAAGGAATGTTACGGAGTGACGGATGGCGGGGGAGGGCGAGGGAGGGTAAGTCTGGCACGATTTAACATTGGGCTTTCATGTCGGATTTTGGAACAATGATGCACAACCCCCTACGTCCCCATCTTCTTCCAACCCACTAGCTACCCCCCCCCCCCCCCTCTCACCCCTTCCCTCCAGACCTACACCCTGAAAACCCCGTCAGTCAGCCTCCCACGGTGGCTGGTATACCAAGCGTGGGGGTGTTTAAGCCACGCCGTCGGACCCCACAGTGAGTGGACTAGTCCGTCCCCACCCCCTCCTCCAACCCATCGCTATCCTTGCTCCCCTGGCCTCAGTCCGGGAGGGAAAAACAACCCTTCCACCGGGGGTACCCCTTCTATTGCTTTAGTTCCCTTTTCTTCCCCAACCCTAATAATTATATGAACGGCGGATGGTGAGGAAGGGAGCGGGAGGGTTGGGGACGGGGGATAAGGTCCGGTGTGTGGGCCTTTCCGCTGCGTTGTCCAGGAACACCGGAGGCGTATGGGTTAGTGTGGGGGTGGGAGGGAAGTACTGGTTGAAATCATGTGTGTGTGAGGGGGGGGGGTACCACTGAGGTAGGGTGGGTGAGTGGCTGCGCTCGTACAGGTTGGCGTGGTGGCTGGTCAGTGGGTTCTTGCGGCACATATGTCAATGGAAGAGAATGTCTTGCGGCACAGGGCGCGGTCCGCTTACCGGTCCCGGAATGGGAGGGGAAGGGGGGGGGGGGGTGGGGAGGCAGTGGCTTGGTGTGAGGGGTAGTGGAGGTAAGGTGTCACAGAAGGGGGTCACGGGGGGGGGGGGGGATTTGGGGTGAATGAGGAGGCGGGGGTGATGGGCCAACCAACGGTTCCGGAGCCGTCTTCTGGATCACGAGCAGGTGCCCCGAGATAGTTTACAGATGGCAGCCCTATGTAACACGCAGCTGTGAACACCCGGCCGGCTGGACGCCAGACAGCGCCAGGGGTAAGCCAGATACTACACTGTCTGCAGGACAGCGCCAGGGGTAAGCCAGATACTACACTGTCTGCAGGGCAGCGCCAGGGGTAAGCCAGATAATACACTGTCTGCTGTACACCGCGACTGGGATAATGCCATATTTATCCTACACCGCCCCTCCCTCCCCCACCCCATCCTACCCGCTCATTTCCACCCCCGCCCCATCACCTCCGCAGCCTACATCACAGGCTACCTCCACCTGGCACACTGCTCTCATCCATTTCCATCTCTGCGATCCATCCATTCGTTCCGATCGGGATTTGCCGGAGCCCCCCCCCCCTCCCGCACGTCCGCGAGTACGAGCTTCCCTGCCAAGCCGGCGAGGAGGGTCGGGAAGATCCCTGGCAGAGGCATTCCAGAAGATTCCCTCGCCAATGGCGTTACCTCACAGAGGCCGCCGTGGGTGAGTCTTTGATCCCGACGAAAACCGGGATCGACGGAGCCGTAGCTGCTCCAGAAATACACACTCTTCAGGATCTCTGGTCTGATCCGAAAAGCTTCCATCGTGCATTAACTATAGCAAGACGAACGGGGGATCTCCTCCAATTAATGCCATGTGTTCTGGAGCGACTCGAGCGCCAGCTTCACAGAGTCTGATCCCTCCGGTTGATACTGCGCCGTGGGCTGCTAATCCCTCTCAGTAATCAGATGGATTCGGGAAGGAGTCTCCGGAGAATTACCTAATTACGGTCAAGAGGCATCTTATGAGTGAGTGAATCTACACGGAATTGCGAGAGGAGGCTCTGGATCTGGAGTCTGACGGAGGCTGAAGACGAATGTGGAACACGAATAGGCTCCGGAGAGATCCCGAAGGGAGGCTTATGGTTACCATTGACGACTGACTGTCGATTGACAAGGTTGGCAGGAAGGTCCATGAGGGCAAACGAGGTGTTAAAATACACGGGGCCTTCGCCGTTTAGCCTTTGGGAAGCACTTGTTGACAATTTAACAGCCGAGTCGGCGCTTTTTCTCCCATAAATACCAAGACAGTTGGAGCATCGCGATCGTCAGCTGGGGAACGCAATCTTTGTTGTTGGGTATCCACTATTTAAACGTCTTATAAAGCTTCAGTTCTTCAGATTACAGAGCTTTCTTATCTCATCCTTTCGTAATTTCAATTAAATTGTTGATGAAAGAGAGGAATGAGGAACTTTCACTTTGAGAAAACCATTATTACTTTCATTTTCAAAAAGCTGAAGTACATTTCTGGATAAATTAATTCCAGATTTATTAGGTCGGCGGGGGATGGACATCGCTTCCGCCAGCTAGTGAACACAGCAGTTTTTTTTTCTCCCATCAGGATATTTGTCTGGTGGCAAAGGAAGGAGCCATGGGCCGCCAAGAAGCGGAGGGGGAATATGGTGAGGGAACAGGGGATATGTGTGTGGGGAAGAGCGTGGGGAGGAACGACGCAGGATCGAAGACGGAGGACGAGGGTGGCGGGAGGACTGACGGCTCGGGGAAGTGGGAAGGGGCCGGACGTGAGATGGGGGAGTTTGGGGAAGGGGCGGGGGGGGCGTGCGTAGGAAGAGGGACGAGGATGGCCCCACAGCCACGGTACCGATCTCGCAGCTACAGGACATTAGCCGACCAGATCTCGTTGGCGAGGTCGGGAGAGCGAGATTGACACGGTCTTATCTCTTATCAGGCTGAAGGCATGCGTCTGTCGGATTCCCGTGGCGGGGGCCGGCGGCAGGTACGGACCGTCCAGGTGGGGAAGGAGGAGAGGGAAAAGCAGAGTGGGTGCGGGCGGGACGTACGGTACTTACGGGGGAGGGGGGGGGGCAGGTAGGGGCGACAGCTGACGGTGGCTGAGGCAAGCGGGGGTTGAAGGTGGGTGGGGGGGGGGGGCTCGGCTCGATGGGGTTGGCCAAGTGGGAGTACGCTCCAGCCAGGTCGTCTTGCGGGCCGCTGGGATGGGCAGGAGAGTGGAGAAGAGTGGATGGGGTGAGGAACAGGGGAGCGGGAGGGGAGGGGAAGCCAATGGTTTGAGGGTCAGAGGGCCCTGCAGTAATGACATGTTTGTCTTTTTCCCGTAATGACGTCCCGCACAGAACAACGAGCTGATGAGTTGTAGCTCGGTCAAACAGTGGTCTTTCGGGCAGTACAATACAGGGCGTGGCGGGTGGCGGTTAGAGGGTGGGGAGGTCCGCTGGGCGGGTGTGGGGTATCCAGGTATTCATGTCATAGAGGAGAAGGGGGGTGTGGGGGGGGGGGGGCGCAGTGATTAAAGAGCAGAGAGGCTCGTATCCGACCGATTTGCTTCACTCTCGGCAAGATGCTTCAACATTCTCCCCCCTCCCCCACCCCCCCCCCTTCTCCCCCCACCCACATCCCTACCAGAAGGGGGCAGGGGTCGCGACCGGAAAACAACAACGCCGCTGCTATGCAACCAATGGTGGCGCCGCTAGCGGCCCTGGCCTCGCGCCAACCGCTAGTGGCGCCTCTAGCGGTGGCCGCGTCCATCGATGGTGGCGCCTTTAGCGGGGACCGAGTCGAACGATGGTGGCGCCTCTAGCGGTAGCGGCGTCCATCGATGGTGGCGCCTCTAGCGGTGGCCGCGTCCATCGATGGTGGCGCCTCTAGCGGTGGCCGCGTCCATCGATGGTGGCGCCTCTAGCGGTGGCCGCGTCCACCGATGGTGGCGCCTCCCGCATGGGGAGGTACACGTGGTGTGCTGAGAGGTCATCACCCACCCACCCTCCCTCCCCTATCCATCCCCCCTCCCCCATACACCCTTCGATTACCGCCAACTATCATTCTTACGATAGTAGGAACAAAGGTAAGACCGACATTTGACCGACACCATCCTTCACGGATCTCAATCTCCACTGATGTCTCGTCTGTTAACTGGACTAATCCCCTCAATTCAACGGACGGACTTTGGCGCGCAGACGGTGGAGCGGGGTGGTGGGTGATGGCGGTCGGTGAGGGCGACTGGGGGAGAGGGTGTAGAGGGTGTGGGTGGGGAGGGCGGTGAATGGCGAACAGTAGTCACTGAGGCACTGCCAAGGCTTCTGGGGCGGAGGCCGCCGGTTCTGGAGTGAGGGAGTGACATGGATATACCCAGGGCCAGGCAGTCCGCTAAGATGTTACGGGAAACGAGAGGATATTGGGTGCAGAAGGCGGGGGTGGGGGAAGGGCCGGGCGGGAGGGGGGTTGGTGGATGGAGGTGGGTGGAGGGGGGAGCAATTAATGTGTGAGTGCGTGGCGCAAAACTTACCGGTAGTTGGGTATGATATGTCGAGCCCTATCGCTCCAAGTCCGCCCCCCCCCCACCTTCTCCCCTACCTCCTTCCACCACCCCGGCCTTCGTTTCCCCATGGATCCTACATAATGCCCTAACTAGCCCCCTCCCCCCCCCCTGTTTTTCTCCACGCATCATTTTACCCTGACTACCCCCCCCCCCTCCATGATCTTCCCCCTCAACCAACCCCCCGTCCCGGACGTACCTGGAAGACCTGGCGAGGGGCAGTCGCTCACTGAGAGGCAAATACAGGGGGATAGGGGCGACCGGGGAGCAGCGGCCGACCTACCATTTCATCTTCCCCTCCACTCTCCCCCACTTTCCTGGCAAACAGGGCCATCAACCCAGAAGTAAGCGCCTCATAACCTCATCCCCCACTACTTGCCCCTCTGAGCCCCCTCAACCCCCCCCCCCCCCACCAGCCTTACCGCCTCCCTCTCCACCCAGTACACAGGCGCCTCACGGCGCTCCATGCCTCCCGTGTCGATGACTATTGTGCCTCTCGCAGTTTTCCGGACACTATATTTAGTGGAAAGACAGGCAGCGGGTATGTAGCGAGAGCCTCCGTATGCCGCCAAGACCCTGCCACCCGTACTGCTTACTGTAGGGCCGCGTACTGCTTACTGTAGGGCCGCGTACTGCCTCCTGTAGGGCCGCGTACTGCCTCCTGCAGGGCCGCGTACTGCCTCCTGTAGGGCCGCGTACTGCCTCCTGTAGGGCCACGTACTGCCTCCTGTAGGGTCGCGTACTGCCTCCTGTAGGGCCGCGTACTGCTTCCTGTAGGGCCGCGTACTGCCTCCTGTAGGGCCGCGTACTGCCTCCTGTAGGGCCGCGTACTGCCTCCTGTAGGACCGCGTACTGCCTCCTGTAGGGCCGCGTACTGACTCCTGTAGGGCCGCGTACTGCTTCCTGTAGGACCGCGTACTGCCGCGTACTGCTGTAGGACCTCGTACTGCTGTAGGGCCGCGTACCACCTCCTGTAGGGCCGAGTACTGCCTCCTGTAGGGCCGCGTACTGCCTCCTGTAGGGCCGCGTACTGCCTCGTATTGCTGTAGGGCCGCGTACTGCCTCCTGTAGGACCGCGTACTGCCTCCTGTAGGACCGCGTACAGCCTCCTGTAGGGCCGCGTACTGATTCCTGTAGGGCCGCGTACTGCCTCCTGTAGGGCCGCGTACTGCCGCGTACTGCTGTAGGACCTCGTACTGCTGTAGGGCCGCGTACCACCTCCTGTAGGGCCGAGTACTGCCTCCTGTAGGGCCGCGTACTGCCTCCTGTAGGGCCGCGTACTGCTTCTTGTAGGGCCGCGTACTGCCTCGTATTGCTGTAGGGCCGCGTACTGCCTCGTACTGCTGTAGGGCCGCGTACTGCCTCCTGTAGGGTCGCGTACTGCCTCCTGTAGGGCCACGTACTACCGCGTACTGCTGTAGGGCCACGTACTGCTTCCTTTAGGGCCGCGTACTGCCTCGTACTGCTGTAGGGCCGCGTACTGCCTCCTGTAGGGTCGCGTACTGCCTCCTGTAGGGCCACGTACTACCGCGTACTGCTGTAGGGCCACGTACTGCTGTAGGGCCGCGTACTCCGCGTACTGCTGTAGGGCCGTGTACTGCCGCGTACTGCTGTAGGGCCGTGTACTGCTGTAGGGCCGCGTACTGCCGCGTACTGCTGTAGGGCCGTGTACTGCTGTAGGGCCGCGTACTGCTGTAAGGCCGCGTACTGCTGTAGGGCCGCATACTATTGTAGGGCCGCACACTGCTGTAGGGCCGCATACTGCTGTAGGGCCGCATACTGCTTTAGGGCCGCGTACTGCTGTAGGGCCGAGTATTGCCTCCTGTATTGCTGCGTAGTGCCGCGTGCTGCTATAGGGCCGCGTAGTGCCGCGTACTGCTGTAGGGCCGTGTACTGCCATAGGGCCGCGTACTGCCGCGTACTGCTGTAGGGCCGCGTACTGCTGTAGGGCCGTGTACTGCCATAGGGCCGCGTACTGCCGCGTACTGCTGTAGGGCCGTGTACTGCCGCGTACTGCTGTAGGGCCGTGTACTGCCGCGTACTGCCATAGGGCCGCGTACTGCCGCGTACTGCTGTAGGGCCGTGTACTGCCGCGTACTGCTGTAGGGCCGTGTACTGCCGCGTACTGCCATAGGGCCGCGTACTGCCGCAGGGCCGCGTACTGCTGCAGGGCCGCGTACTGCTGTAGGGCCGCGTACTGATGTAGGGCCGCGTACTGCCGCGTACTGCTGTAGGGCCGCGTACTGCCGCGTACTGCTGTAGGGCCGTGTACTGCCATAGGGCCGCGTACTGCCATAGGGCCGCGTACTGCCGCTTACTGCTATAGGACCGCGTACTGCCGCGTACTGCTGTAGGGCCGTGTACTGCCATAGGGCCGCGTACTGCCGCGTACTGCTATAGGACCGCGTACTGCCGCGTACTGCTGTAGGGCCGTGTACTGCTGTAGGGCCGCGTACTGCTGTAGGGCCGTGTACTGCCATAGGGCCGCGTACTGCCGCGTACTGCTGTAGGGCCGTGTACTGCCGCGTACTGCCGCAGGGCCGCGTACTGCTGTAGGGCCGCGTACTGCTGTAGGGCCGCGTACTGCTGTAGTGCCGCGTACTGCTGTAGGCCCGCGTACTGCTGTAGGGCCGCGTACTGCCGCGTACTGCTGTAGGGCCGCGTACTGCCGCGTACTGCTGTAGGGCCGTGTACTGCCATAGGGCCGCGTACTGCCGCTTACTGCTATAGGACCGCGTACTGCCACGTACGGCTATAGGACCGCGTACTGCCGCGTACTGCTGTAGGGCCGCGTACTGCTGTAGGGCCGTGTACTGCTGTAGGGCCGCGTACTGCCGCGTACTGCTGTAGGGCCGTGTACTGCCATAGGGCCGCGTACTGCCGCTTACTGCTATAGGACCGCGTACTGCCGCGTACGGCTATAGGACCGCGTACTGCCGCGTACTGCTGTAGGGCCGTGTACTTCCATAGGGCCGCGTACTGCCGCGTACTGCTATGGGAACCGCGTACTGCCGCGTACTGCTGTAGGGCCGCGTACTGCTGTAGGGTCGTGTACTGCCATAGGGCCGCGTACTGCCGCGTACTGCTGTAGGGCCGTGTACTGCCATAGGGCCGCGTACTGCCGCGTACTGCTGTAGGGCCGCGTACTGCTGTAGGGCCGTGTACTGCCATAGAGCCGCGTACTGCCGCGTACTGCTGTAGGGCCGCGTACTGCTGTAGGGCCGTGTACTGCCATAGGGCCGCGTACTGCCGCGTACTGCTGTAGGGCCGTGTACTGCCATAGGGCCACGTACTGCTGTAGGGCCGTGTACTGCCATAGTGCCGCGTACTGCCGCGTACTGCTGTAGGGCCGCGTACGGCTGTAGGGCCGTGTACTGCCATAGGGCCGCGTACTGCCGCGTACTGCTGTAGGGCCGCGTACTGCTGTAGGGCCGCGTACTGCTGTAGGGCCGAGTATTGCCGCGTACTGCTGTAGGGCCGCGTACTGCCATAGGGCCGCGTACTGCCGCGTACTGCTGTAGGGCCGCGTACTGCTGTAGGACCGCGTACTGCTGTAGGGCCGAGTATTGCCTCCTGTATTGTGGCGTACTGCCGTGTACTGCTATAGGGCCGCGTACTGCCGCGTACTGCTGTAAGGCAGTGTACTGCTGTAGGGCCGCGTACTGCTGTAGGACCGCGTACTGCCGCGTACTGCCGTGTACTGCTGTAGGGCCGAGTATTGCTGTAGGGTCGCGTACTGCCATAGGGCCGCGTACTGCCGCGTACTGCTATAGGACCGCGTACTGCCGCGTACTGCTGTAGGGCCGCGTACTGCTGTAGGGCCGTGTACTGCCATAGGGCCGCGTACTGCTATAGGGCCGTGTACTGCCATAGGGCCGCGTACTTCCGCGTACTTCTGTAGGGCCGCGTACTGCTGTGGGGCTGTGTACTGCCGCGTACTGCTGTAGGGCCGAGTATTGCCGCGTACTGCTGTAGGGCCGCGTACTGCCATAGGGCCGCGTACTGCCGCGTACTGCTGTAGGGCCGTGTACTGCCATAGGGCCGCGTACTGCCGCGTACTGCTGTAGGGCCGCGTACTGCTGTAGGGCCGAGTATTGCCTCCTGTATTGCGGCGTACTGCCGCGTACTGCTGTAGGGTCGTGTACTGCTGTAGGACCGCGTACTGCCGCGTACTGCCGTGTACTGCTGTAGGGCCGAGTATTGCTGTAGGGCCGCGTACTGCTATAGGGCCGCGTACTGCCGCGTACTGCTGTAGGGCCGCGTACTGCTGTAGGGCCGCGTACTGCTATAGGGCCGCGTACTGCCGCGTACTGCTGTAGGGCCGTGTACTGCTGTAGGGCCGCGTACTGCTGTAGGGCCGCTTACTGCTGTAGGGCCGCGTGCTTCTGTAGGCTTTTTATTTAGAACTTGTGCGATTCCTTCACCACTGCTCCAATGCAATGTCGTTTTTACGGCATTCGGTATAGTCCGATATTGTGCCTCGATAGCCTAGCACCGTGTTATTTTGTGTCTCCACGGACCCAATGCTTGGTGCGTGTTGTAAGTGTTGATTGTGGACACACTGACGTTACGTAGTGACGGAATGGAATGGAATGTTGGTGTTTTAGGCCACTTTTGTGCACATACAGGCTAAATTGGGCCAAGGAACCTCCCGAGACGATGAAGGATGAAGGAATGAAACACGCCCCAGATTAGGTGCCCGAGCCCGGATTCGAACCCAGGACCTATTGATCTGCGGTCTAGTGCGCTAACCACTACACCAGGGAGGCCCCCACGTAGTGACGGAGGGCCGGGTGTAGATCCCTGATCCCTGATTCCTGATTCCTGGTCCAGACAGCCTTTGTACCATTGCAGGATGGCTGCTGCAGTCAGTCACCGGGATCCCGGTGTATATTACGTCGTCGAATCCTGCGCGAAGCGATTGTGGATGGAGTAATGAACAAATGAAGTGGGGGAGGGGGTGAGGAGGGGAGGGGGATAGCAGGGACGGGTATCGAACTGACCGCTCGTACGTTAGTTTCGGTACAGAACCAGGCGGTTAGCGTCGCCATGGATGGGTGGGGGGCCCACTTCGCGACGGGGAGTCAGGGGGTGTGGTTACACCCTGTCCATGTCCCCCGCTGCCACCCACCCCCCCTGCCACCACTCCTCTATCGCTCCCCTGCCGTCATCCAACCACCATTACTGCACAGAAAAATCTCCATTGCGTTCAACTACACCACGCCGGAATGGGCAGCTACGGACCACAAATATATAATGTTTATAATAATCCGAGGTAGGGAAGCTTTCCGTTTGACCGCCATCATATCACACGATCACCATACACCCTGGACAGCTAGACGATCAGCTGGCCAGGCCAGCACCCATCACCATACACCCTGGACAGCTAGACGATCAGCTGGCCAGGCCAGCACCCATCACCATACACCCTGGACAGCTAGACGATCAGCTGGCCAGGCCAGCACCCTGCGTGGGAGGGTGGGTCGAGGGCGTGTGGAGGGCGTGTGAAGGCGGTGCTGGTGGGAGGGCAATCAGGCAGTTAGTGGAGGGAAGCAACATACCTTTATGCCATGTCGATAAGATAGAAGGATATTACCCGGCAGGGGGCGGCACTGGGCAGGGCGCCGGTGGCGATGACGAACCGGGCGAGGAGGTGGGGATGAAAGGGATTCAGGAACCGGTCATATTGGACGGCGTAGGATTTATGCTCCTCTCCCCTGGTCTTGTATTTGTCGTATTACTGCCCGGCGATCGAGGCATTGATCTCTGACTGGTCAGGCCTAAAATGATTCTAGAATCCATGACGTCCTGGGGCGGATCTGGGATTTTACGAAATGGTAGAGGGAGGGGGTGGGGGGCACATTGGAGGGGACACAACTCCATGAGCGCAGTGCACACGATTTCACACGAAGTATGTGTGTGCAGGGAGTGAGGGGGGTGGGGGGGTGGTCTTAGTAGGAGCCCAAAAGGCCATTTTTATTATATTTTGGCTGGCACCCCACAAAAGGCGTTACCACACCCCCATACCACACTGGGACAGTGCGTGCCCTTGGCACACAGGACATACGCTCGATTATTTTGGCCTTTGAATAGGACATTTGCTTGGAATTGGACGACATATTGGGCCCCGGCCGCTTCGAACTTACGGGCCGAGAAGTGTTTCCTGAGATTTAACTCACTCTCTTATAGACAATGCATGTATAAACGTAAGGTGAGCACTGAAAACAACACAACGCGTGTTGGACATTGCTGTTTTCGCCATCAGGCCGATGTATAAGGGAGGGGGGGGGGGTGGCTATGATAAAACCACATACATCTCTTCGTAATGAGAAATCGACACGAGACGTGGTCGCGAGGTGAGCGCGAGGTTTCTTCCCCAAGCCACCCAAGGAGAGAGAAAAATAGCAAGAGAGAGAGGGGGGAGGTGGGGGGGGAGGGGGGAGGAGTGCGATTTCCCGTCGAGTCAATGGGGTAGGGCAACCAGGCGAACTTGGAGAAAATGAAGAACTTCGCCGTACGAACCCAACACCATACTTTAAAACAGATTAGGCAACATTTGACCCCCCATTTGGGTTTCTGTTGAATTCCCTGCCAGTTGTTGTGGTTAGTCTAGAGGGCCGACACACTCCGCACACAAGCCTATCAACTAACCGCGCCACCCCTCTGTTTCCTACACCCCTGCCCCTCCCCCCCCCCCCCACCTCTATCCGACTTTCGCACGCACCCCACCCGCTCACCACCCATTCCAACTCCCAATGCCGAATTACACACATCCATCCCTCACCCTCTAATATAACTCCCATCCACCACCCACACCCGGTACCCCCGTCACCCCACCCGACGACCCTCTGGCGGGACCTCACCCACTCCCTGCCCCCCACCCCCCTCCCCCCCCACACACATACAGCCACCGCCCTGGACCCCTCCCCCCCCCCCCATCCCAATAAGGGTTTGGGTGGGTCTAAAATCTCAACCGAGAGGGAGAGAAAAAAACGAAGTATTCTGCGACGTATCAGCGGTTAATTGGTTACAATGAAGGAATGGAGGAAGAAGTGAAAGATGTTGTTCAGGACCACCATGGCCCCCCGAAGCCAGGCGCCAGGGGGAGCCACCCAACGATAAGGCGCGGGGCGGTCGGGAAGTTCCTCCCGCTCCGTTATCAGCAAGGACCGCTGAGCCGCCTGAAAGGGTGGGCGGTGGCCGGACTCAAACAGAAACAGGGCGGAAGGACGAAGGGGGCGGGGGCAGCTAAATGATGCGTTGAGACTGTGATGCCCATGGCCGGCCTGGTTAACTGGTTAACATAATGAGTACGAGATGGATGCATAGCCGAGCCGATCATCTATCTGTCTGCTCACTCGCCTGGCTTGTACATGCACCATGCAACTAGAGCAGACGACATTTCCGCGGATACGAGACAAATGGCGCCAAAAGCACCGTTGGTTGGTCTCCCGGTCGGTGAAGTGATAGTGCCCCCCCCCCCCACCGCCCCATGTGATAAACACTGGAGACCACGAATCTGCGGCTTTCTATCTGATACGATACAGAGGGAGAGGAAACACAGAGCGGCGACATTAATGGCTCCCTTCAAAGGACATATCATACCCAAAGTTGTTGCTTGTGGTAAACAAATATTCGCTTTAATGTCGTGCCACTTCTGGGTGAATAAACAACAGGCGTTGGGATGCGCTATCAGATTTATTCCATGGAAACGTCCCGTACGTCTCCCGTCCAGCTACCGCCCCTATCAGTTTTACCCCGTGGGTTTGACGGTATGCCAACCAGGCGATGGTGGGTCGCTACCAAATCAAGGAAAGTCATTCCGTAGTCTAGTTGGCAGCGAGTTCGGCTATTGTACAGTGCGCTCCGCTAGGCCAGCCCAAGCGGCCGGTGTGGGGTTCGAATCCCACCTGTGCAAATATCTGTTTGTGCAGGATACAAGTTCCACGTCTCTCTTCGCGCAGAGTTGCGGATTACTCCCGGAGACAAGGCACCTCTCTATCTGGGAAACGCAGCTCACCATAGCCTAGCCTCGGGAGACCCACTGGGCGCATTTCTTTGGGCCAGGTTCGGTATCCCGCCCCGGGCCCGCAACACGTGACAGGGAACTTCCGAGTATGCCGATAGGGATATGCCTATTCCAATGAAATGCACACACCGTTCACATCCGGTGCACATTAAGGAACTGAAACCAACCTACTCTCATCCCCTTTCAATCAACCGCCATCTTCTCCCGAATGCCCCGTGCGGTTTAGAACGGGGCACATCGGCATACCGAATGCATGCGCACGCACCCATACCCGGGTGGAAGAAGTGTCGGGCGGTGAACCGATGCGTAATGTGCGTATTCGGTCCACCGTAGGGATACACCCGGGTTACCAAAGACATGCGCCCACTCTGTTCCGCCGTTGGGTCTCGGTTCCAGCCTGGGTTTCGAACGGGGACTTTTAAACAGAATAGGCGCATTTGGAAATTCTGAATTATCTGGAGGCACAGTGGGGGTAAATATCACATTTTTGTATAGATTAATCTTTTAGCTATCAAATTCTTCCAAACAATCAAAAAGATTGATCACCTGTATCTGTGTTTGCAAGACGATTTACGAAGCACCAACGTCCGAACCGGGCGCCATACTTGTTTTTGGCGCGTGCTGGTGCCTGTGAATGCAGCCCGGTTCCCCAACTTTGAATTCTCTGTGACAGGGGCGCTGCTATTGTCAAAGTGCCAGTCTGACAGCGCCATCTAGCGAAGAGTCATATGCTGGGAACCAAGTTGCATTTACCAGGTACCAGCAAGCGCGAAAACAAATATGGCGCCCGGTTCGGACGTTGGTGCTTTTTGATTGTTTGGAAGAATTTGATAGCTGAACGACTAATCTATACAAAAAGGTGATATTTAGCCCCAGTGCGCCTCCAGATAATTCAGAATTTCCAAATGCGCCTATTCTGTTTAAAAGTCCCCGTGCGAAACCCAGGCTGGAACCGAGACCCAACGACGGAACAGAGTGGGTCTCCCGAGGCTACCCGTGGCCTAGTCCCATATGAGACAGTTGTTGCTACACACAACAGTCTCTGAATGTCCGCATGTAGAAAATGAGGGTGTAAGATTTGTTTTTGTGGGCGACTAAGTGTTGTTAACCGCACGATCCATCAAACCCTTGTCATTTTGTACTATGATACCTTAACTTCATATTTACCACAAAACCCACATGCATATGAACTAACAAAGTATCGCATTACTATCAAGTCGGTTGAAATGAAACTTTCTTGTTGTTTACCGCTGCATTTCATATTTGGTCATTCTTCACCAGCGGCTTTCGCCAGGTGGCGTTTCGCTTATTGCGTGTCAATGGCTGTGTGTATGAAGCGCCACCAAGCGAATGGTGCGGTTTTAACGACATGCACGCATGCGCAGTTTCTCCACTGGGTGGGCAAGGCGGCGGACAGAACTGAGTTGTCCGCTGCTTCGAAAAATCAACAGACGACATCGTCGTAATCACGGAGACTTCAACCAAAATAACAAGATAAGTGGTAAGATGCATACTTTTAGAAACTATTGCCATACCCCAAAAAGTTCTCGCCATCAGCACCGCTTCTCGCCACGCGTGTTTGTAAAATGCCGTACAGGATTTGATAGACTGGACATGTGGCGTTGTTTCCCAACAACGCCACATGGGGCTACCCGTGGCCTAGACATGGCTCCTCTCTAACTTGAACCGTCCCTGTTGTCCCTTGTCGCGATATGGCCTAGAACAAAAGAAAGATGCGGCAACCACGAATCACCCTGACCCAGGATCACACAAACAGTAAGCATGTGCCACTAGTATATAGGCAGACAATGCAGGGCAGGGGCTGACCAGAATACAATGTGCCACTGGCACATAGGCAGGCGAATGCAGGGCAGGGGCTGACCAGAATACAATGTGCCACTAGTATATAGGCAGGCGAATGCAGGGCAGGGGCTGACCAGAATACAATGTGCCACTAGTATATAGGCAGACAATGCAGGGCAGGGGCTGACCAGAATACAATGTGCCACTAATATATAGGCAGGCGAATGCAGGGCAGGGGCTGACCAGAATACAATGTGCCACTAGTATATAGGCAGACCATGAAGGGCAGGGGCTGACCAGAATACAATGTGCCACTGGTACATAGGCAGGCGATGAAGGGCAGGGGCTGACCAGAATACAATGTGCCACTGGTACATAGGCAGACAATGAAGGGCAGGGGCTGACCAGAATACAATGTGCCACTAGTATATAGGCAGACAATGAAGGGCAGGGGCTGACCAGAATACAATGTGCCACTGGTACATAGGCAGACAATGAAGGGCAGGGGCTGACCAGAATACAATGTGCCACTAGTATATAGGCAGGCAATGAAGGGCAGGGGCTGACCAGAATACAATGTGCCACTAGTATATGGGCAGGCGAATGCAGGGCAGGGGCTGACCAGAATACAATGTGCCACTGGTATATAGGCAGACAATGAAGGGCAGGGGCTGACCAGAATACAATGTGCCACTAGTATATAGGCAGACAATGAAGGGCAGGGGCTGACCAGAATACAATGTGCCACTGGTATATAGGCAGACAATGAAGGGCAGGGGCTGACCAGAATACAATGTGCCACTAGTATATAGACAGACAATGAAGGGCAGGGGCTGACCAGAATACAATGTGCCACTAGTATATAGGCAGACAATGCAGGGCAGGGGCTGACCAGAATACAATGTGCCACTAGTATATAGGCAGACAATGAAGGGCAGGGGCTGACCAGAATACAATGTGCCACTAGTATATAGGCAGACAATGAAGGGCAGGGGCTGACCAGAATACAATGTGCCACTGGTACATAGGCAGGCGATGAAGGACAGGGGCTGACCAGAATACAATGTGCCACTAGTATATAGGCAGACAATGAAGGGCAGGGGCTGACCAGAATACAATGTGCCACTAGTATATAGGCAGACAATGAAGGGCAGGGGCTGACCAGAATACAATGTGCCACTGGTACATAGGCAGGCGATGAAGGACAGGGGCTGACCAGAATACAATGTGCCACTAGTATATAGGCAGACAATGAAGGGCAGGGGCTGACCAGAATACAATGTGCCACTGGTACATAGGCAGGCGATGAAGGACAGGGGCTGACCAGAATACAATGTGCCACTAGTATATAGGCAGGCGATGAAGGACAGGGGCTGACCAGAATACAATGTGCCACTAGTATATAGGCAGACAATGAAGGACAGGGGCTGACCAGAATACAATGTGCCACTAGTATATAGACAGACAATGCAGGGTAGGGGCTGACCAGAATACAAGGGCAAATGGTCGGATACTCAATTAGCAAAACATTCAAGACCCGTTTGCTTTGTGTCACACCAAAAACGATTCAAAATGATCCCTACAAAGATTACTCAGACCCATTTATAGATGTGCGTTCTCTTTGGGACAGACCGTGGAGTCTCATCTCAGTGGCATCACCGGAGCGGAAGACCTGTCAGCTGGGATGGCAGATCGTGAAAGCTATTTGTTTTGTCTAGCAATACAGAGGAAAGGTAAATCCCCCTCCCGCGGTTTGCTTCTCCCCGCCACTCCCACCCTCAGCAGAGAGGAACGATGACATGTTGTCTGAGGGTGACCGCAAGTAACCGACAAGGAGTTCCCAAATTCCCGGAACACTCGGATATGTCTTCATCTGCTGTCTGTTAAGGTGACACGCCAGCTATGACATTGTTTATTGAAAGCCTCCGTCGTGTAAAGACAAAACAAAAGCGGGGCGAGCAAAATAGCCTATTTTGTAATTTGGACAAAACCAAAAATATCGCGAGATATTTCATGATATCTCTGGGTGCGTGACTCTCAATTCCGGACTCGTTTGTGATTGTCTGTCTGAGACCGTTTGCCAAATACCAGGAAAAGTTTTTTTTTCACAAACCACGCCACTATTTCCATAGTGTTGTGGTGGTACGCTGAGATCAAGAGATCCAGTTCTGATTCCAGGAAAAAGGAAAGTAAGGATCTGGCCTCCTTTCGCAACCCGCTAGGCGTCGCTAGCATCGCTCAGAAGTGTACATAGCGGGTAATACACTGAGGGTCATCGGTGCAAGTCACTTGACGCCGGAACCGTGTACTTAGCCGTGTCATAACAATGCACCAGCCAAGGGTTTCAACGCCTTATCTCTGCCACCCCCATCATGTAATGTATGATGTTCAAATACCTACTTCCATGCATTCCTTGCCCAGGAATCACCAGTGGCTTTGCCAGTACTACACAGTCGCCATATAAGACTCAGCGATATCAGGGTTATGCCCACCACCCCCTACCACCCACAACCCCGGCGCCACCGTCACAAAGAAAAGCAGTGACGCCAAATTCCTGGATCCGCCACTGATGTATGCGGACGCTTCTGCAATTGTCGAGTGTGATCTCCTAGGCCAGCTTACGTGGCCGGGGAGTGGGTCAAACCCCACCTGTGCAAATGTCGATGATTGTGCAGGATCCAACAGATCCCATGTCTTTTTCAAAGAGGAGGATGTTGTTCGCCGCATCGGGAATCTCGCTGCAACTGGTATGAGCTTCCAATCCTGGCGTCCAACACGGGCACGGCAGCAGAGCGATCGCTATCCATATGGCATGGGCTGATGGATGATTTCGTACCACATTCGGGATCTAATTCAACACCAGTTTTAGTTCACACCGAAACTGCCTGGATAAAATCCGGATGAGACCATTCCGCTGCCATGCCAGCCCAGCCGCAATCTGGATCGTTCTTGTCGGGGCTCATCTGGCTGACAGGGACGTGCAGGTTTAGGATTTTTCCAGATCCAGAGATTCAGTGCATCTTATCCGTATGGATGCTATCATAAAACTCCCATGGGATGACTCGGTACATCCTGCTCCCCTCACCCCTCTCCCTCTTTCTACCTCTCCCTCCCTCTTCCCATCTCTCCCTCGGATGCTCCATCGAGCCACGAGTTCCTGCACATGGTAACAGACGGATATTAGAGCTGCCTATGATAACTAACACCGTATCGATCACATTAGATAAACAGACTTACCTTCAGGACATATGCAGTTTGAAGCATCTCTTGTCTGTCGCGTCTTTACTACTGGTACTGGTACTTCCACGACTCTCTGAAACATAACAATAAAGTTCAGTGGTCGCGTGACTATACGGACAGCTCCTGCCAGGACACGGACATAACGTTTCCATATTAAATTGCATCCCCTATTTTTGTAGGGGCTTGTGCAGGACTTCTTGAAATGGGGGGCACAATACAGTTCCACGAAAACATGAACAAGTTCATGAACATGAACATGGACATGAGTAAAAGCCGGAGACGTAGGTGACCATGGTGCACGTTACTAACTATTTGCACACTTTATAATCGTTGGTAAGATGAAGGGAGAACACATAAGCTACGAAGCTTGATGCATCGTAAGTTGTAATAAGGAGAGGCCAGGGGGATAACGTCCTATGAGATCGGTATACAATGTGTATCTTAGTACACCAGCACAATGAAATACAGTGCCGCCCTCTACAGAGCCATTTCGTAGTTAACGGAAGAATTGTGCTTCCGTCTATTGAGGTAACAACCATATTGCAAGGTGCCGTCTGGTGGAGCCAGCCGTCACAATGGCGAACCAGCAATAAATGCAAGGCGAGGAGGAAAAGAAAGAATAACGGAGCCCGGTCTGGAAGGAGGTGAATACCTTTCTGGATATATATAGATTAATTTAATTGATCCTGATGCAGATCAGGATTTGCCGGATTCGCCTGATTCGGCTGCCACAGAACTACTTTCTACGTGACCGCGAGGACGCCTAGACCTCGGGTCAGGGTATTAGCCAGAATTTTTTTTTGTCAGCCAAAATGTTCAGTGTACACACACAACATGGTGCCTGCCCATCAGGTCGCAGGTCCATCAACAAAAGTAGTTCTTGATGTCATATAAAATTCATTTGATAAATGTTATCAATAACTAAATTGATAAAAATAATTTTCCTCCAAACCTCCCGACAAGAAGGCCCTTTTTGGGCGCGTAAACAGCACCGGAGTGCCCGAAGAATTGAAAATCTGCCCGCCAAAATTAAAACTGCCCGCCCATCCGGCGGGCAGGCGGGTCTCTGGCTAATACCCTGCCACGGGTCTATCGATACCTCGTGGAGGGAGTGAGGTCCGCCTAATGCTATCCATATCGGCCCCGCATTCGATGCCACACCGAAGAAATCGTCCTTGAAGTAATGCACTTGAAGGTGCAGTAACACAAGGCGGGGAATCAAGGTATAGATAGACGTGGGTTGTACTAACAGTAGTTATCACAGTGGCGTATTATATATAGCACTACATGGTGTTATAAGGGACGGCCTGAACGCCCCCTTATCCCCCGTGGTTTACGACCATGGCAGTCTCGTCTATTATAGCCAAGGCGGCCGTCCTTCCTCCCATCATACCAACACACCACAGCCGAAGTCATGCTGATCGGAGATCTGCCGGGGAGATCGCAGTTTTTACATCTGCCATATTTCACGCATACTCACATCACCACATAGCTTTCTCTCCTTGATTTGAAGCAAAGATGTTTTTTTATCACAGAAGGTTATCGCAGATTATTGACTCGTGAAGCACGTGTTTCATTCTCCATTTGACATGCGGTATGACCAATCAAATATTTTCAAAGAGGGTAGGGTTGTGGGTTTGTACTTTAGGACAAAGAGTTTTGTGTTTGTGTGCCTCATGGTGTATCGATCTTGGTACGTACAACGCAGTGTAACTTTATGACAGGTGGCGTTCGGGAATAGAAATGAAACATGTTAACAGTTGCCTCCTTCGCCAAGTGCTTGTTTTTGTTTCTTTCTTTTCCAATGTGATGAGTAGAGAGCTTCATTCCATTGCTTAATTACCCCACAGTGGAATCTCAACCAAGCCTATCAATCAAGCTATAGCACAAATGGGAGAGAGAGAGAGCTAAAGTGGGGAGGGGAGGGGATGAGGAGGAGAAAGAGATGTGAAGAGAGAGGGATGGAAATTTGTGACGACATCAAGCACTTCCGGTGCTGACACTAACTAATGGCTCCATCTGGCGGCGCAGTACATCAGTCGCTGTTTGCCACACTAACGGGTCGAGTCTAGGCTGCCACTGCGTCGAGAGCGGTACCGGAGAGCGGCGAAAAGGCCAAACAGAGGCCACGCTCAGCAGTCCGGTTGACGTGGAAAACGGTTCAGGCGGGTATTTCAAACGGGACAAAAACTACCGGGTACGACCAAGGAGAACACGACCAAACCTGATCACCGGTGTCAAGAGTATAAAAGTGAAGAAAATTATTTAGGCCGTGTCAAGTGTAATTAATGTTCTTATTAGTAACATCATATGTCGTGATGGCCATGCGTAAAGAATTAACAGTTATTATGTATACTCCTGTCCATCATCAAGTTCATCGGTCCATGTTTCATATTACAGCCCACAAAATGGATTTCGTGGCCGTGCTATTTCAGTGAAAAATGGCAATTAAAACTCTTAGACAACCCTCATCTGGGGTTGCACTGTTACTATCACGAATACTAACCACTAACCATATCCATTCGCCAGCCCTACACCCTCTTCGTACCCCCTCCCTCCACTCCCACGCACCCCCGCAGCTCCACCCCCTTCAGGGTGGGACCCAGAAACCTGCGCGACGCATGTTGTGTACACATAGTGCATGCAGTCCATATATGTACACAGGCGGGCGGAGGGGGGAGTTAAAAATATAGTCCACTCGTATGACAGTCTTTAGATCAAACAATAATGGAATTAATAAACTTGATAAAAAAGAAGAGTAAATATTTATCATTTCTCCCATGGTTGGGTCACGGTACCTTATGTGGCGATGTATATATAGCCTACATACCATATACTGATTGAGTTTCACAATCAACGGACTATATATTGTACAGTTACGTCGTTCTGTAAGCATCATAGACCCAAGATATCACTGTATAGACAGACAATGGATGCCACTAGCGCAAACCAAATATCCTAATGAACAACCTCTGAAGACACATGGCAAGAGGTTTTTTCTTAGATCACGTCATTAGTGATCACTGACGGCCGCTGAATATTCGAGATCCATAGATTACATTATAATGTATACATTATATATATATCGTGTTATATATATTTATGGTATAACATTGATAATTGGAAGTAGATTTGTCCGGCTGATATGCTTGAAGCACAATATTGTCATACGTATGTTTAAAGGTGCTCATACAGCAATACAACTTTCCACCCATAAAATATTTCTCATGCCATTAACCATTGTACACACACATGAGCTTGCTAAGGTTATCTAGTCATGTTTAGAAGCAAACAAATGTATTTATGCCTTGATGACGTAGTACACAAGAAAGCCACGTTTCCCCATAAGATACGCACCATTTTGGCAAGAACACGTCGTCATCCATACGAACTTATATGAGCATTTATGCAATAAGATATTTTTCTTCTTGAAACATATCATTTTTAATGTTTAAACATTATTCCGCAGAAACAAAAATAGCTTTACAAAATGGGCAACTTTAAATTACCTTTTCTAGTAGCGTGTCTAGGTGCTGCTCGATGAAGCGAGTCAGCGTCTCCTCCGTGATCACAGTCTGCATCTGTCTCTCCAGATGATCTACTCGACCCTGGAGCTCCGTGACTTGAGCGCCGGAGCGGACCGTGGTCCAGCTGAGAAACGTCACGAGGGACACGAGGAGGACACCGGTGGCGATGCTGCAGCCCAGTCGGACGTAGTGTCCCCTCCGTCTCTGGGCCTTCTCAGGAGAGCTGCCCACTCCGTTGTTACTCTTATCCATATTGGTCATCATGTTATAGAAGACTAAGATATACACCAGCGGTTCACGATCTGCCGGTGATCCAGGGTTTATAAGAATTGTGTGGATAGTCTAAAATGAAAGGCGGTTGGATTGGGTAGCTAGCTGGCTAGCAATCAATTTGCTCAATAATCGGCCTATATATATATTCCGCCAACTAGCGACGAGCGAAATATTATCCCACAAACGAATCAATTGAACGTGGAAGAAAAGACAACCAGGACGGAAAAACAAGTTCCAAGTAGTATCCAAAGAGAACACACACACAAGGAGAAACAAATCCTGCCAGCGAATGGAGAAATGCGTCGCACTAATCCAGGATTTGATCGGGATCCACGCTGTACGGCCTCCTCAGCCAAGGCAATCCGGACACCCCAGCGACCGCTCAGGGGAACTCATCCTCGTCGATAGCAGTTGAGCCAACCAGGCGGGTGGGCAAAGCGAGGCAAGTCAAGCCAGGCACCGTAGGGCAAGTCAAGCCAGGCACCGTGGGGCAAGTCAAGCCAGGCACCGTGGGGCAAGAAGAGTGAAGTGTTCTTGGGAGTCAGTCCAGCGCCTTCCTCGCCCCAACGTTCAAATCAGGTCTGCGAATCCTCCGAAATCACATACTGCGTCCTGTTCGCACAATAGGTATAGGTGTGTTAGCGGGGGTGTGGGGGTGTTGGGGTGTGGGCGTGTCTGTATCCGGCGCTCGCTGCGGTTACTTTACGTTTGAAGGCATCCGCCGTTGACGTATGTTCACGGTATAGATCTACGGGCGGGCGAGGTCTCGTCCGCCGTGCTCACTGCCGCCGGGACAACTGTCCGCTGAGGAGGAGCCCCAAGTCAGTCAGGCCCTCAGCGAGTCCCTCAGGTAGGCCATCCGTCAGCCAGCCAGTGAGGCCGTCACTCAGTCAGCCCTAGCCAGCCCTCGGTAGGTAGAGCCGGAGAGGTAGGTAGCGGAGGAGAGCCAGCCAGTGAGGCCGTCACTCAGTCAGCCCTAGCCCGCCCTCGATAGGTAGAGCCGGAGAGGTAGCTAGCGGAGGGGCCGCTTGCGAGGGGCAGAAGGTCTGTGTGCGCCTGCCGCCGTATCGTCTGCCGAGACCCAACTTCGCCGCGCACCAACCCGATCGCCCCAACAGTGGCGCCAGCTAGCGCCTCAATGCGGGATCATCTGTCGACTATGCAAAATGCACGCACTAACTTTTGAGATACTAGCCGCCCCGCCCGCTCCGCTCGCGGAACGTCTAGCGTTCGCAGTAATAAGCGAAAGGAATAACAGTATGACAGTATTTTGTTTTATACGTCAAATAGTAGCAGGCAGAAGGTAGACATTGGGCAGAAATAATATCGTTTATATTGATATAAATTGAGACCGGGAGCTACGGAATAACGGGACATAAATGTTAAGGATATTTAAACCCTGTGCAATTATTGTGCATCCAGTACAGAATATTTAAATTGCGGCTAAAGCACGATAATAAACGAATATCAGTCCAGTAAAACTAAGGCCCAAGCTCATACATTGATTGAGTAAAAAAAAAAGGTTAATTGAGTTTAAAAAGGGGCTGTTTCCCGTCCGTTGTTCGTCATTTAACGTAGTACCTTCAGTGGATAATATCTGCCTGACGTCCTGGTTGGATCTATAGAATTGACGTGTAGACCGCTTAACTATACTGTAAAATTGGATCAAAGATCAAAAAGATCAAATCAATTCAAATAGGCAAGGTTCCCCGGGCAGAGTTCGTTCTCTTGCTACTGATGGGAAGTTGTGGGCGCGAGACAGTAGGCTACGGGATTTGTTTGCTTTGATGACGGTTCGGGCGATAAGGCGTTGGAAGAAATATTATTACTGTTGGCACCAAGCCAGGTAGCCCGCCGCAGACATGGTCACCATGCGGGATAATCACCCGAAAGCGATATTATGCGCGGGATAGGATGATAAGCACCCAGCGGTAGTGTTGACACATGCGATAGCGTTGACATGTAAGAGCGAGTTGATACATCCAAGGTGGACCAAGCAGTGCATCCAGTGGTTCGGTTGGATATACTTTCAAGGCGGCTGCTGTTGCCAATGGGCTCTTGCATGCCGCGGCATAGTGGGACAGACAGCTTCATTTTATTAGTATATATGTTGATATTGCATCCATACCTTATGATTAGTGGTGGCGGTGGAGGTGGGGAGGGGTCGGGGATCGGGGCTTCTCCACAAACCGGGATTCCATGCCAAAAGCCACACAAATAAAGGGGAAAACGTTGAAAGATAAGTGAAATTTGGGGAGAGGTGCCGTCGATATTCCGAAACTGACTGTTCATGTAATTTCAACAACAAAAACAAGCAACAACAAAACAATTATTTCACCCTACCCTAGCCCTGAAGAACCCAGGCCTCGCTACCGCTCGGCCAGGGTCCTGATGTGCAGCCTGCAAATCCTCAGCGATTTGAAACCCCTCCACTTTAATCTGACTAGTGTCACTTTGTGGGTGAATACCACGTCCAATCCTTATTATATTTGAATTCTACATACCTTAAACTATCTATTTACGTATAGTTTGTTTCTTTAAAGAACTGTTGATGTCCACATATCGTGATATAACGAAGACACAAAGACATAAAGATTGCACAGTATAATGCAAGGCTTCATTCAATCTTAGTGTCATCATTATGTCGCGATTTCCACATCCACAAGACATTCATGTTATTTTCTTGTAGGTATGCGCGAAAACGTCTTGGGATCGAGCACGAGCGCTCAGTAAAATTGTATGAGGTAAACCGGTAAAACCGGGGAATTTGCCGCTTCCGCCCTGTAGCGCCATCTGTTGACAAAGTTGCCGCTTGTCACTTCGAATGGCTGCGCGCATTTTACGAATGAAATGCGGAATATCGCCGGTATTGTGGACATCAACAGTTCTTTAAAGAAACAAACTATACGTAAATAGATAGTTTAAGGTATGTAGAATTCAAATATAATAAGGATTGGACGTGGTATTCACCCACAAAGTGACACTAGTCAGATTAAAGTGGAGGGGTTTCAAATCGCTGAGGATTTGCAGGCTGCACTTCAGGACTCTGGCCGAGCAGCAGCGAGGCCTGGGTTCTTCAGGGCTAACCCTACCCGTCCATTCACCGTACACTGGCCTCAATAGACCGATCCACGTTGCGTTTATCCAATCATGTGGTGAAAAAACGTCTTCACGTGCCTTATGTCGGACAACAAGTCTGACAAACAAAGCAGCATGCCAGTTTCTTGACAAATTTAGAGATGAGTACTGCTCATTTGTACCTACCATCAGCTATGATTGTCCATTTCGTACTCACGATTAAGAAAAAAAGGACTCAAGCGTGGGCGGGGCTTAGTGACGGAGTGTGGATAGGTCTATTCTAATGTAAAATCAAAATGCCGCCTTTAAGAACAGGAACTCGGCTTCACACCAAGCGCCTCAATACACAGAGCTAAGCCCCATCTTCGCTTGAATCCTTCTTCGTCAAGCGTGAGTATGAAATCGACACAGCTGATGGTAGGTACAAGTGAAACGTACTCCTGTCTGAACGTGACACGAAAGTAACATCCGGCTTTTGTTTTTTGTTGTCGAACTTATTTGTCGGACACAATGCACATGGTTGGTTGTATATTCAGGACGCTTTAACCACGTTCGGTCATATCGCGTCAATGGGAGAAGGAAGGAAGAGTAGAGCCATGTCCCCGGGGCTAACCCCCTACTCTTTGCGAAGAAGAAAATGGGATCTGTACCCTGCGACCACACTGGGCGCATTTCTGTGGGCCAGGTTCGGTATCCCGCCCGGGATCCGCAACACGTGACAGGGAACTTCCGGGTGTGCCGACAGGGATATGCCTATTCCAATGAAATGCACACACCGTTCACATCCGGTGCACGTAGGGGGCACCGGAACCAACCTACTCTCATCACCTTTCAATCAGCCGCCATCTTCTCCCGAATGTCCCGTGCTGTTTTGAACGGGGCACAGCGGCATACCGAATGGATACGCGCGCACCCATGCCCGGGTGAACTGAGAAGTGTCGGGCGGTGGACCGATGCGTAATGTGCGTATTCGGTCCACCGCAGGAATACACCCAGGTTACCAAAGAAATGCGCCCACAGACATGGCCACAGCGGGGAGCGAATCAGCGATCCACGTGCCGTTAGGCTATCAGTTGGCCACTCAGCACTCACGGCGAGCGCTCTAACCCACTGAGCCATAACGCACATGGAAGACCATTCTTCGATACATGGTGGTATTAAAGCAAGTGACATCAATGAATGACTGACTGCCTGGACTATTGCTAGAAATTCCACTTCCGAATGTGAAATAATTCATTCTTGGTTAATAGTGTGGCAACGGAACTTTTTTCCCGTGACAGTTTTACCTTTTGCAACGTGGTATACGTCCTCCACCCTCTTCACCAAAATCACTATTCTACCGATTCTGCATAATCGTCTACGAAATTTCCCCTTTACTGCTCAAGGAAATGAGTAGATCCACTACAGTAACTGTTAATGCTGTTCGTTTGGAAGCTACAGATATGACCAGAGATAACTAGATCCACTCTATGTGGTCATAAATTGGCCTAAATCGCACCACGCCTATGCGTAAAGTAGTTTATTAAAAAAGGCTATTTAATATAGATCCACAACGCGTGAGGGAGAGAGAGAGAGAGACAGAGGGGAGGGAGGGGGTAGGGGGTGGGGGGGGGGGGGGGTGAAGCGAGATAGCAAACGAAAAGCTTAACAAGGAAAGTTCAAGAATCGGACGCCTTTGCAACCCCAGGCCGTTGTCCGTCGTTTATCTGGTTTACTGCCTACAAAGATGAGCAACGGAAAGTACAAATGATTTATTTACAGGACGTGGTCGTCTCAAATGTGCTAGACGCAAAAGCGAAATAATCTGGATGGTTCCGCAGGCCTTATGCACATATGACACACAACACCACCACGCCACCGGCACCGACCCCCCCCCCACCCCCACCCCCTTCCGTCCGATCCTTCTAACCCCTAGCCATCACCCCACCCCCCCCAACCCCCCCTGTAACATTCACCGCCATGTACCACCCACCCTGATACCCCCAGAGGTTTTGTCATTCTTTTCTATCACATTACATGTCTTGAATGTCTTGCCTTCTGTTCGCTCCCATTTCCATGATAAAGAAAACATGTGCGATGGGAGATGTTTGTCGCGCTGGGGTCCGACGGCGGAGGTGGCAGTGAAACCCTTGGGTACAAGATCTGGCGATGGGGTGTTGAAGTTGGCGTAGGGGTCGGTGTGATGGTGTGGGGGCTAGGGGAGGGAAGGGGGGGGGGGCAGACACATGCTACATACAGACGAGAATATCGCAAAAGTCTCGTGTGTGCGAGAGTTGGCAGGGCATTAGGTTTGGGCGCGAAACCAAGTTCACGCGCACCAGGTCATGTTTGCCTTACGACACTACGCCCCCTTATTTGCGAGAACACAAGCTCAGGGCACCAGTTCCCTCGTTTGCGAAAACACAGGCTCAGGGCACCAGTTCCCTCGTTTGCGAAAACACAGGCTCAGGGCACCAGTTCCCTCGTTTGCGAAAACACAGGCTCAAGGTACCAGTTCCCTCGTGTGAAAACACAAGCTCAGGGCACCAGTTCCCTCGTTTGCGAAAACACAGGCTCAGGGCACCAGTTCCCTCGTGTGAAAACACAAGCTCAGTGCACCAGTTCCCTCGTGTGAAAACACAAGCTCAGGGCACCAGTTCCCTCGTGCGAGAACACAAGCTCAGGGCACCAGTTTCCTCGTTTGCGAAAACACAGGCTCAGGGCACCAGTTCCCTCGTTTGCGAAAACACAGGCTCAGGGTACCAGTTCCCTCGTGTGAAAACACAAGCTCAGGGCACCAGTTCCCTCGTTTGCGAAAACACAGGCTCAGGGCACCAGTTCCCTCGTGCGAGAACACAAGCTCAGGGCACCAGTTCCCTCGTTTGCGAAAACACAAGCTCAGGGCACCAGTTCCCTCGTGTGAAAACACAAGCTCAGGGCACCAGTTCCCTCGTGTGAAAACACAAGCTCAGGGCACCAGTTCCCTCGTGCGAGAACACAAGCTCAGGGCACCAGTTCCCTCGTGCGAGAACACAAGCTCAGGGCACCAGTTCCCTCGTGTGAAAACACAAGCTCAGTGCACCAGTTCCCTCGTGTGAAAACACAAGCTCAGGGCACCAGTTCCCTCGTGTGAAAACACAAGCTCAGGGCACCAGTTCCCTCGTTTGCGAAAACACAGGCTCAGGGCACCAGTTCCCTCGTTTGCGAAAACACAGGCTCAGGGTACCAGTTACCTCGTGTGAAAACACAAGCTCAGGGCACCAGTTCCCTCGTTTGCGAAAACACAGGCTCAGGGCACCAGTTCCCTCGTGCGAGAACACAAGCTCAGGGCACCAGTTCCCTCGTTTGCGAAAACACAAGCTCAGGGCACCAGTTCCCTCGTGTGAAAACACAAGCTCAGGGCACCAGTTCCCTCGTGTGAAAACACCAGCTCAGGGCACCAGTTCCCTCGTGCGAGAACACAAGCTCAGGGCACCAGTTCCCTCGTGCGAGAACACAAGCTCAGGGCACCAGTTCCCTCGTGTGAAAACACAAGCTCAGGGCACCAGTTCCCTCGTGTGAAAACACAAGCTCAGGGCAACAGTTCCCTCGTGTGAAAACACAAGCTCAGGGCACCAGTTCCCTCGTGCGAGAACACAAGCTCAGGGCACCAGTTCCCTCGTGTGAAAACACAAGCTCAGGGCACCAGTTCCCTCGTGTGAAAACACAAGCTCAGGGCACCAGTTCCCTCGTGCGAGAACACAAGCTCAGGGCACCAGTTCCCTCGTGCGAGAACACAAGCTCAGGGCACCAGTTCCCTCGTGTGAAAACACAAGCTCAGGGCACCAGTTCCCTCGTGTGAAAACACAAGCTCAGGGCACCAGTTCCCTCGTGCGAGAACACAAGCTCAGGGCACCAGTTCCCTCGTGCGAGAACACAAGCTCAGGGCACCAGTTCCCTCGTGTGAAAACACAAGCTCAGGGCACCAGTTCCCTCGTGCGAGAACACAAGCTCAGGGCACCAGTTCCCTCGTGTGAAAACACAAGCTCAGGGCACCAGTTCCCTCGTGCGAGAACACAAGCTCAGGGCACCAGTTCCCTCGTGCGAGAACACAAGCTCAGGGCACCAGTTCCCTCGTGTGAAAACACAAGCTCAGGGCACCAGTTCCCTCATGTGAAAACACAAGCTCAGGGCACCAGTTCCCTCGTGTGAAAACACAAGCTCAGGGCACCAGTTCCCTCATGCGAGAACACAAGCTCAGGGCACCAGTTCCCTCGTGCGAGAACACCAGCTCAGAGCACCAGTTCCCTCGTGTGAAAACACCAGCTCAGGGCACCAGTTCCCTCGTGTGAAAACACAAGCTCAGGGTACCAGTTCCCTCGTGTGAAAACACAAGCTCAGGGCACCAGTTCCCTCGTGTGAAAACACAAGCTCAGGGCACCAGTTCCCTCGTGTGAAAACACCAGCTCAGGGCACCAGTTCCCTCGTGTGAAAACACAAGCTCAGGGCACCAGTTCCCTCGTGTGAAAACACCAGCTCAGGGCACCAGTTCCCTCGTGTGAAAACACCAGCTCAGGGCACCAGTTCCCTCGTGTGAAAACACCAGCTCAGGGCACCAGTTCCCTCGTGTGAAAACACCAGCTCAGGGCACCAGTTCCCTCGTGTGAAAACACCAGCTCGGGGCACCAGTTCCCTCGTGTGAAAACACCAGCTTCCCATTGTTGCGATGTGACCAGGCGTCAGAGCGTCCTACTTAAACCAACCGAAACCGTTGGTTTGCGTAATGTGAAAATACACGATAGCGTGTTTCGGTGCGAGCGATGCATGAATCTGGCTCAACGTTAAAACAAATTTGGCTGGGAAGGTTTTGAGGATTCAGCGCCAGGTGCGACCGATCACTTCGAAGCCCGGTTAGCTCCTTCGCAACACAGTGTTTACTTTTGACCCCTGTTGATCCTCGTGCGTCCTACGCCTATCAAATTCGTTTGCAATATCATATACGATTTAACTTCCCTTCTATGTGGAGAGAATTGTTTCGGTTGGACAGATGTGCACGACCAATTCCTCATCCATGCCATAGTGCATCGCATAGCTGATCTGCAACGTTCATTTGTGAAAGAATTTCGTCGGCAGTTGCCGTATACAGCACATAATAGCACGAGGACTTTACGATATTTAGTCTAGCTTTCCCCGCATAATTCTCCCTGCCTGTCTGCCTCCCCCCTCCCCCCACCACTCCATCCCCTACCCGCACCACCAACTCCCCCTCCGCACCCACTCCCCGACCCCACCCTCACCCCCCGTGGTGCACGCGTGCCCATCTATTACGTAACACGACTGACTTTTCGATTGGGGTTCAGGGTTGCATCAACGGCGTTGCAAGTTGCAGTTTCCGGGTATATAGTGATGCCGAAGTGTCAGCTGGCGAGGGCTTTTTCTTGTTTTTGTTCTTTTCTCTTACCAGAAAGACGAAAAGCAGGCATCAAACCCCGACCAGGCATCAAACACTCGACAAATACCTACCAGCTACCACCACCAAGCGTGAAGGGAATTAACGATGGAGAAAGAATGTATACATCTGTTTAAAGATGAAGAAAAAAATATACTTAGAGGAGCTCCTCATGCGGTAGATAAGAGGTAAAAGTTATCACCCAGACATGTTTTTTTCGGGCTGTTGAACCAAACGACAGCCCTTTGCTACCTCTCTTCCCCGTGCAGCCTCTGCGAAAGACATCCGCGACCATTTTACGGCAATTAGACAAATTGCTTGTAATTAATGGAGGGAAGAGAACGGTTTGGTAAACTCTAAATTGGGACGAGCTGAAGTGGGGTTACCTGTTGGGTGGGGTTGGAGGGATGGGGATCTGGTGGGTGGAGTTGGAGGGGTGGAGATTAGCCTCTCTTTCGGGTTCGGAGTGATGGGTTGTGGGTGGTGAGCGATAATAGGGGTACCAGGATCGATCACTATAAATGCCAAGGTGTTTAACTCGGAAGGCTGCGTGTTGGAGGTAAGCTGGAGTATTTGCTCGGGTACCACGTGGTACCAGCTATATGGTGCAGGCAATGTCTGAAGAATCATTAGATCACTAACCTAGATGTAGAGGATGGGGAGGGTGCACGTGGAGGGTGGTATTAGTGGGTGGGGGGAGGGGGGCGGAGGCGAACAATCTATTTATCATTCCATCCTCCCACACCTCTCTCCCCCTCGGCCCCCCACCCCCGCGTCCTTTCTCGTCGTCAAAGCCTCCAGATATTCAGTCCCGGGCCCGTTTCTGTTTGTGACACATTTCCAAGTTGTCATCCACAGAAGTATCCGAACGCCGTAGCACATTGAGACGTTATATGTTCCGTATGTCAAGTAACGGAGGCGAACGCTTCCATATACGGATTCCGATTGCCACCTCCCCCCCCCCTCCCCCCTCTAATTGACTTGCCAGGTGTAGCCTACACTTCCGCTATGTAGGCATATCTTTCACATATTAACGTATCACCTATGTCTCGAGCACCTATTGCCTTACACATTGAACCTCCCATATACAACTTCTTTATACAATTTGTACAACGAATTGCATAAATATATTGGAAATAGGTTTGTGAATAATATTGGCAGTTGCTCCTAATGAAACGATACCATGGCCATAGACGCTGGTTCAATGGCAGGATTCGTCTGGCAAATGTTAGTCTTTCCTTCAGTCAGCCTTCCGTTCGTCCCAGTTGCCGTGCCGTGTCGCAAGCTGCCGGAGACAATGGACGGGCTGTGGGAGTTCTGGGTTTCCTTATGACATAATGCAGATGGCAGTAATGGTGCGTAAGGAAGCAGAGAAACAATAAACCAACGCCTATTAGACACGGACGGATTATGTGTGTTTGCCTGTTGGCAGTAAACGGATCCGCCAATGTCTTAGATCCGGCGGATCAGGGGGGATGGGGATGGCGTGGTTGTGGCGTCCCCCCCCCCCCCCACCCCTCCACCTTCAAACAAGAGGATGTCAAGGACTGTTACTAAATCTCAGTGGCGGATCTAGGGTGGGGGATCCATGGTATGGGATTTTGGTAGGTTCGCCCCTCTCCCCTTGTATTGAATATGCCCTTTTTCAGTTCAAATTACATACAATCTTAGACGGAACCCTCCCCACCCCCCTCCCCCCAATGGCCTTAACTCTTTCCAACCTACTCAAAGTGGACCCACTAGATCTGTTACAAATATATACATACTAAATGCCCGATTCAGCATGTATGCAAAATTATCTGTGTGGATATTAGGCGAGGACTGAGGTAGGTGGGGGGGGGGGTGCTAATTAGCTAAAGTGGGATGAGGCGGGGGTTGGGGGGGGGGGGCGGAGAAGTGGCCGGGGGAAATATTGTAATCTGGACGGGCGGGGGTGGGGTGGGGTATTTCAATCTGGATAGGCGGGGGTGGGGTGGGGTATTGTAATTTGGACGGGCGGTGGTGGGGTGGGGTATTGCCATCTGGATCGGCGGGGTGGAGTGGAAGTTTTGTAATCTGAACGGGCGGGGGTGGGGTGGGGTATTGCAATCTGGATGGGCGGGGTGGGGGTGTGTATTGCCATCTGGTTGGCCGGAGATGGCGGTTTGTAATCTGGATAGGCGTAGACGGAGGCGGGGTATTGCAATCTGGATGGGCGGGGGTGGGGTGGGGTATTGCAATCTGGACGGGCGAGGGTGGGGTGGGGGTATTGTAACCTGGATGGGCTGGGGTAGGGTGGGGTATTGTAATCTGGACGGGCGGAGTGTGTGGTGTAATATGCCGGCGCATTCCCCCATTCAACTCCTGGAGGACGTGTTAATACGGAAGAAGTAAACCAACTGAATGGATTGAGAAACCTGGGCAAGCGGGAAATGACATTGACGAGGACGTTATGATTTAGAATGTAGATTATGTATGAGTGGTTGTGGGGGTCCGTTGGTTATTCAGGACGCTTTAACCACTTTTGGTCATATCGCGTCAATGGGAGAGGGAAGGAAGAGTGGAGCCATGTCCTCGGGGGTAACCCCCTACTATTTACGGAGAAAGACATGGGATCTTTATCCTGCGATCACACAGACATGGCCACAGCAGGGCTCGAACCACCGATTCACGTGCCGTCAGGCTCTCAGGTGATCAGAACACTCAATGCGAGCGCTCTAGCCCACTGAGCTGTCGGGCCGGCCCCTGTTGTTGTGGGGGGTCGGAGTGGTGGGTCTAATCCAATGTTGGCTACCTGCTGGGTGCGAAAAAAGATCGCTCCAAGCTATGATCAGTAGCCGGGATATGTGAACAATAAGAACATTGATAGATCAGTACCTAATCCGTTGCCTTCATTAGGCCCGTAGGCTGAGAGGGGGGGGGGGGGGCGAACAAACCCCACCTCCCTTCCCACGCTTACCCGAAAGGTCCACACATATTACATATAAAACCTACACAAAAAGAGGCTAGTGACCGTGGTCTCTGATTTTGAACATTTCACCTTGGCCATACAAGTGGCGACTCTGGGTATTCTCCTGGCCATAGCCATTCACTCCTACACATTATTAAATGCCTGCTCCAACCACAACAAATCCCCTGGCTTGCTCAGCCCCAAACTGATAAAACGCAGTCGAATAACTCGTACGTCACTCACGCGGTGGCGCCATCATCAGATTGTTGCTTGTAGAATGTGGGGAGTATCGGGATTTCCTTCTCGGTGCAGTCCCGTAGAAACCGCGTGGAACAGTGGCGCCATCTGGTGAAGGAATCACCCATGCGTAACAACGATAAAAGTCTGCCCGCCACGCGTTGGTGATTTTCAATAGGGCTATACAGTTCTCGCGATCGGGCCGCGAGACTTCAGTTTTGTGGACAAACAAACACACGTGCTCCATGTTGAAGTATAGGCAGCTATAAGTCAATTTCTTTCCAGGTTTATTCTAAAGACTATGAGTACCATTTCACTAAACATGGCTATGGGAGATATACGTTAAAATATTTCGAGGCGATGAAGCGCAGAACTTTGGGAATATACAAGGAAAAATCCGTCTTCAAAACACTCGAAAGCTTAAAATAACGTTCTAAATTTAGCCCTGCACCCGGGCTTTCGCAAGTTCCTCAAACAGCGAGTGACGTCACAGACGTTCGCGTGCCTCCGCGGTAACAAAAATGGCGAGAGCAAGTGATCGACTTAACGATACCGCTGTCAAAATGTGCAGTACATGGAGTAACAGCACACGGATGCGTCATTAAACTACATGGTAAAGATAAAATAAGACCAGTTGGATGTTTTCGTATCATTTTTGGATCACAAAAAGACCAAGTATCTTCATTTTTGTAAGTTTTCTGTTTGAAGCGTAGCGCCAACGTTGTAACCGGGGAGAATCCGTGTGACGTCATAATGCCTCGTTTTCGTAGGAAATGCAAAAAAACGTTAATTTCTCAGTCGTATTGTCCCGTCGTAACAAATATTCGTCATTGTGATGGCGCAAACGAATAAAAAATATGTCGTCTATCCGTCTTGTGAAGCTATATTTCTTAAATATTCTTAATCATATCGCTAGGCCTTCCGCAATGGACCCACCCCTCAGCGCCTGGCTTTTGCGCAGGTAGTCTGGTTCCCAGTCTCTCTCTTTGCGTAACATACACGTCACACCTACGTCACAGATAGTCAGGATACCAGTGTGCGCAGAGATTCTAAACTCGTTCCATACACGTGCTTCGTTTGTTTGTCCCCAAAATGAGTAAACCGGAAGTCTAAGCGAACGAGACTTTATTGCCCTATGGCTGAGTCAGTAGAGGGCAGCTCTGTACTCAGTCTGCCGGCAGAGGGAGCTTCTTCCTCATACATCACCTCTGCCCCACGTAACCGCCCACCTCACGGTTGACCCGAACGGTCTTGGGGTCACGAATGGTTTTAGAGGGTTTTTTAGATTGAATATTATATTTTCGATGCAGGATTTGAAAAAATTAGACATTCCGTTGTCGAATGATCACAATTGAAGAGTTAAGCGAACAAATATTTCAAAATAACACGGGGTCAAAGTTCAAAACGCTTCACGCCTTTGACCTCGACCGCACTCGAAAATATAGTTCGAAAGTAACATGGCTCCTAATTAATCAAACTCCAATGCATTCGTCAGGCATGGTACCAGTGGCACAGTAAATGCTAAACAGTGGTGTATTTGATGCCAAACTGCGAATTTATCTTCGATTAGTTTCATTTCAATTTTCGAGTATGAAGAATAATTCTGATGGTTAAATTTGACGTATGGCGCAAGCGTAACGCCCTCTGCCGGGAGATCGCTCTGCACTATATGGTATGCGGAATTCGGCAATGATTTGAAAATAACCAAACCTCCCCCATTGGATAGGAGCAAGCGACCGGCAGAACCAGAAATAAAGCCGTTTGATTAATAAAATCAGACCTTCATTGCATCGAATGTGTTTATAGCCAGAATAATTTGGTGCCGCTTGCGAGAACTATTTCTCTCAGTGGATATTTCTTACCCGGTGTTTTATGACGTCGTTAATCAACAAGTAGGTAAGTTTAGTTCGGAAGAGCGCGTAGGAAGCAACGGAAGTTTTATTTGAATTTTACGTTTAAAGTTGCATATCGAGCTCTTTCCCGCCAAAACTAAAGAGGTCAAAATACAAATAAGAATCATTAAAGATTTTCTTTTGTCTATACTCCACCCGTGCTAGACTGTCAAATAATCTCTTGGCTTTGCCCGTGATATCAATTTATGTCAAATAGTCTCTTGGCTTTGCCCGTGATATCAATTTACCTAAAGTTTTCATCTTTGTGTGCTTTGGTATAAGTGGCAGTGCCACGAGTTCTGTGGAGTCCAGGGATAGACAACTTTGCTACATCACATCTACGAAACGGCTCTGTTTATCAGGAATTTATAGAATGAAACTAAACACCGGACATCTGGGGCTTGATTATGCATCGCCACATTTTAAAATTCTTCACTTGGCAGTAATCTTGGATTCAGATACTATCAAGTTGTTTACAATGTTGAAAACATGGGAAGCTGGACAGTTAAAGATAAACGCGGCTATTCAGTTTCACCACTGATATGGATTTCATAGTCAACGATGTGTCCGAATAGGCCCCTAAGATTGCATTTATGGCAACAAAATCCATAGGTCAACGTTGGTATTTAGAAAATAGGGAAGATTTAGTTATGTAATGCTATGGACATGTAAAATTTGTGAAGATTGATCATTTTTCTCATTAAAAGCACACTGAAAAGAAATGAACACAGATTTGTTCATGCAATTATTTTTTTGTATTTCCTTGTACCTCCGACTCGAGAATAGCCACTTTTATCTTTAAAACAACTCCCGTGACACCAAAATAGTCTTAGAAAAAACGTTCCCCAATGCAGGTGCCAAGGAGTCGACCCATGACCTATATATCTGCAACTTGCTTACCAACTGATGGCTTCATCGAAGAAACTAAAACTGTTTTCTATTTTCGGTCTTTTATTACAGAATGTAAAAAATCTTCACATGCTTCTCGACAGGAACAAAAGTCTTGATCAGTTCGACAGGGAGGCAGCAGTCCTATCAGTTCGCCAGAGGCAGCATTGACACGCCCTTGTTCATCTTTTTGGAACTGTTCATAAAATTAAAAAACGGGAGGTAAACATCTATATGAACAATAATTCGCACGGTGGTTTTAAGTTTAAAATTTGTGGAAAAATATAATCCCACGGCCTGCCACTTTAGAAAGTTTGGGGAAAACTGTCCCATAGTATCGTCAGCTTTTGATATGTAAAGTTTTCGGGCAGCACAGCATCTAGAGAGCTAATAAGGAGGTGTTATAGGTAATCAGAACGGAGTCAAGATCTTTCCATCTTCGATATATTCATTACCAATAAATATACTCAATTCCAATAAAATAATGTAAGGGTCCTGACGAAGATATTTTACACCACCACGGAGCTGTCAGCCTTAGGCGTTTCTCCTCTCCGAAAGTTTCTCAGAGACTCTAGTTTGTGTAAACCTCGTTCATCATACAACTCCGTGGTATGCCGGATCTGGGTGGAGAACAGTTACAAGCAAAGTTTCTACAGCAATTGATTTTTACTACGTGTTTATCAGTGGGTTTAATTAAGATGCTGTAACCTCCTTAGGTCATATCGCCACAGTGCTTAGAATCCACGCACCGAGCCTGGTCTCTCGAGAGATCCAGAATAAATGGGTTTTATTAATCAGGTCTACAAGGACCTTCTGAGGGACGTAGGAGCTAGACTGAAGTGCAAATCATCTCCGCATAAATATTCTATAGTGCTGTTGCCTAAGTGCTGGGATGAGCACTTAGATATGCTGTGACAGTGTGTTTAAAAACATGGCGGTTCTCCCTACACTAGTTTGGACCGGCACTGAGCTCAGACAGCCAAGGAGATGTCCTCACAGACAATCAGGAAATAGTCGCGAAACCTGTCCTTGATCTTCATCATGGCCACGAGCAAAGGATTTATTTCAGTTATAACTTTGTTTTTATGTATTTGGTATCTTATTAAAAAGCCCACAAGAAATGGTGTTTTACACCACGGAACTGTCAGCTTTAGGCGTTTATCCTCTCCGAAAGTATCTCAGAGACTCTAGTTTGTGTAAACCTCGTTCATCATACAACTCCGTGGTCAAGATTTAAAGTCACTCCCAAAGATATACTACTGGACTCAAGGTTTCCACACAAATTTGATAACAATTTCTTTACGTTCCCCTGATAATTTCCATGGTCTTTAACATGTAAACATGGACTAATGATAAAGGTTACTTACAGGTACAGGTCAGAAAAATATTAGCATTTCTGCTTAGACTTTGTAATAAGGGGAGTATTATACCATTTCCAAATTTGCGAAGCGGAAAATTGCCATAACCAAGATTGCGACACTAAACATACATTAAAGAAGACAAAATGGGGGGAGTGGGGGAGGGGCACGGAGCTCAGACAGCCAAGGAGATGTCTTCAGAGACAATCAGGAAATAGTCGCGAAACCAGTCCTTGATCTTCATCATGGCCGCACCAACACCACATTAAACAGATTGTCGCAAAAGCCAATGGAGACTAGTTACTAAGATCGAAAGTTTTTTTAAATTTATATGCGTCAGTAAGAAAAGTCGTTAGAACCAGTAACTCCCCTGCCATGACCCACAATGAGAAAGAAAGTTGCAATCGTTAGGCGATGAATCATTTATACTAAGTGCAGTGAACATCTACCAAAGCAATTGAGGACCCTGCCCAAACTATTTTAGACGCCGCTTTTGGCAGGAATAACAGTTGAGATTCAACGCCATTAATGTTATGGGAGGCCAAACGAGAGCTCAGACAGCCAAGGAGATGTCCTCACAGACAATCAGGAAATAGTCGCGAAACCTGTCCTTGATCTTCATCATGGCCGCTCGTCCCCCCACAGGGGGGCGCCACCAACAATACAGTTAATTATCTTTACCTAAACGGTCAATTTCATGTGAACAGTTTTAATCACTTTATCAGTTTATGTCCTCCCCCCATTGGCTTAAATACTGAGTAGATTGGTCTGCGCTCAGTCGGTGGATCACATTTCTTCAACCGAATCCATCAGATCGTCTGATAACTCAAAGGACAATCCTCATCACGCAGTGTGTTTAAAGATTAGAAGAAAATCCTTGAATCTAACACCATATGCTGATTAAAGCCTGTCCGCAATAACATGACCCTTCCCCCGCATTACTGCCAGCCAAATAATAATAGAAGCCATTAGGATGATGCTGTGTTCAGCCGGTGGATCACAAGTTTCTTCAGCGAGACTGAGAGTCTGTCTGATAAACTCTAAAAGGACAATCATCATTACACAGCTCATGGCAGTGGCAGTGCGTATGGCAGGTCAACTGGTTAAGGGCCTCCCAAGAATGATCAATGATTTCGCCGATTTATCCCTTTTCACCGGAATGAATTTTTTTATGAAGTTCTCCATCATATACTAAACTGAAATATCACTCAAATTCGTGGCCATTAATGGCGTGGACCAAGAGATTTTCAAAATACAGGCTCTTCTCTCTCAATCAAGCCAGAGCACTATCGTGATAACTTCCACCCAGCCGGCCATGTCAATATAACTCTTTTGTAACTAATGCTGTTTTTGTTATGCTGTCTACGTTGGTGCTAGATAGACAATTCCAAATGCTCTACTGGGGCATGGGCATTTACTCAATAAGGGTGCATGACTAAGCCATAGTTATCGTCTCTAGCACCTAACCAGTCAGAATAAGGCTCTCTCTTCGTAGATCAGTGACCTCAGAGACCTCAAACCTACTCATCATCCAGGTTCAAACAAATAGTCGAATTAAACAACGTTATGAAACACAAGAGTTAATTAACGATGATATAATATGATGAGCAGACACAAACCATTTGCTACAAACCTTGGTGCGACACGGCAGCCCGCCATTATTCACGTTCTGTTCACCTACTGGACGTCACGACCTGATAACAAACAGGAAAGCTACTTGTCAAACATGCATTAGAAGAAATAAAACTGTTACAGCGTCTAACTTGACGGCAGTGTTACACTTCAATAATACCCTTAGAGACTGGCGCCCGTTCAGCACTGGTAGTATGTCTCGCAGCCGGCGGAAGCGGTACAGAGACACGCCCGAACCGTCAGAACTCTAGCCAAGTTATCATCACGACAGGCAGCCAGTCACCAGCAGCAAACCTCCGCCTGTAGCGGTTGAGTCTTAGGAGGGGTGGATTAAAACCTTTTGCTAGCAAAGATATCGCTCCTCACCGTTCTTTAGAATATAACGTCAAATAACATTATAAAATAAACATAATACAAAGCGCTAATGAAGAGTTATAATGTTCAGGAAAAGCCGGATAGCGTTATTGGCAATGTCTTGGCGACATCAGTAATTACAAGGTCTATTCACCGTGCGTGGGAGCCCTCCTGGGCGGGGCATGGCTCGGCGGGGACCGTGCACGTTCCGTTTGTGCCTCGCCAGAGCCGTGACCCGGGCGCCGCAGACCTCCCACGCCTTCTTGTTCTCGCCTGTGTGCGAGTGCAGATGGCGCCGCAGATCACCCCGGACGCCGAAACGCCTGCCGCAGACGGTGCAGCGTTGGCGCTTGTCGGCGCGGTGCTGTGGCGTCGCAGACGGTGCAGCGTGTGGTTAGCACCAAGAGACTCCGCCGTGACGCGCTCTCGTTCAGGGTGTGGTTAGCAGCAAGAGACCCCGCCGTGACGCGCTCTCGTTGAGGGTGTGGTTAGCAGCAAGAGACCCCGCCGTGACGCGCTCTCGTTCAGGGTGTGGTTAGCAGCAAGAGACCCCGCCGTGACGCGCTCTCGTTCGTGCCACTGGAGGCGGCTGTTGTGGAAGAAGCAGGCTCCAGACACGGCGCTCTGGTGGTCCAGCGTGCCCACGAGGACCTCCATGTGGGTCACCTGCCCTGGTCCCAGAACTGTCTCCCCAGATATGTCGCATCTTAACTGAGTGTTTCTCCTCAAAAGTCTCCCATTCCATCCTCCGAGAAGCACGCTCCGCTCCCAGCCTGGGTATATAGTCTGCACAAAAATAATGACAAAATTCGAACACTTTAACACACCATTTGTCATCATGCGGTGGTAGATGTTTGATTTAAGGATTGATTAGCACCACACAGTTCAGTTAATTCAGTTTTAAAACATGCCACATCCAACAATAACTTCACGAGTATCAACTTTTGCTGCACTAAACATTTTTCTAAAGCACTTACGGTTAACTAAATTATTATCTCTGAATAAACGGGCGAAAAAACAAAAGTATATATTACATGTATATGCAAACACTTGCTCGGTTGAATTCTGGAGTCTCTACGATGTCGGTCTCTTCATCTTCGACGTCAGCTGGGCTGGTGTCAGACAATGAGTGACTTCAGTACTCGGCCCACAGCTTTCTCCCTCAGTATCTTGGATACTAGGATCAGAGTTGGGATCTCTGCGACCTTCCACAGTCGCACGAGGCCCTGTGTGACCGCTTGTTGTAGCATCGACCCTGCCACAGGACCGCTGCACATTCAGCCCCAGGTGCTCAGGACGTGGTAGTTGCGGCCACGGTACGCTCTCCTCATCCTCTTCAAACCCCACGGTGGAGTGGCAGCTTTGGGGCCCATCGGAATCTCCAACCCTGGGATGTTGGCGAGTGACTTTTTTTTTCCAATGTCTACATCCTCGTCCTGTTCTCTGAAATAATAGTTAGAAATCGTTAGAAATAATAACTGTTTGCGTGTACATGAATATTTATCCATAACTATTTATTGCCTAGTATTTAACTTCAGCAACCAGGCAGCATTATTGCAATTTGACGTTGATCTTACCGAATGTGCAATACAAAAAAAAGTTCCGATAGAACAAAGTACCTCAATGACAGCAGATTTGTCCTGCTTCATTGATCATGGAGGCCCATGACAATTGTTCGTTCCATCAGCACTGTCAGAGGAAGAAAGCAAACTGTTAACATACATCCAGATATTTAGTGGATATTGATAACCATAATGCAACGAAAATCTATACTGGTAACAGTGGTAACAGGGGCCCTGCAGCAGTCTGTAAACCAATATCCAGCACATGTACCCAGCTTGTAGGTTATACTAAGCGGGAGAGGAAATTGTTTTGGGCTCCTTTTAGCTTCCAGCCTAAAACAAATCCTTCCATTCCCATCTAAAAATAAATAATTTTTTAGAGCAATAATTAGAACAGAATTGCCAAAGGACATTTCTTAAATTTTTTAGTTAGTTCCATGTAGTTTTATTATTCCCTCGATCCAACAGCTCTGAATTGAACAATTCCTACACATCTGCTGAAACAGTCACCAAATAATGTTCAGCTGAATTGCGGGGCAAATTAAAGCATAACTTCTCTAGATGTTTCTATTTGTCAGACAAATGCCTCGAAATGGTCATCTAAGACATTGAACACACCTACCCTCGGACCAAATCTAACCAGGTACAAAACATGCCTCGAAAGACTGATGTCCAAGGAGAACATTCGTCATCGAATAATCACTCAGATAGATTAAGTCTCAAGATAATGAAGAGTTTGCAAATAATAGCTCTGTTTTACAAGCACATTGATTGGGAAAAAGTTATGGCAAGTAAAAATAATATGGCTTGCCCCACACCCTATTCTCAGTCTGGACACTAGATTATTGTTGCATTTCCTATATTCAGCCATTTAATGTTTACAAAGTTAAGTGGCCACAAATGGTCATATTTGTATTATGCATAAATGTGATAACTTTCATAATAAAGACAAATATTTACCTTAGCTAAACTTGTTTTTTTAGAATCTAGTCTTCTCCAGATGTCAGACAAATGCCTCGAAATAGTCATCAAAGACTTTGAACACACCTACCCTGAGACCAAATCGAACCAGGTATAGAACATGCCCAGTGAGACTGGATGTACAAGGAGATAACATTCAAGTCATACTCGTCATCGAATAATCACCCAAATGCAGAAGCCACAATAACCATGCACAGATCTTTAAAACTCTCAATTTATTTGAAAATATACAAGCTAAGACTTTTATTACAAAAACAAAAAATGACCCTAGCTGAATGTATTGGTAGTTTTCTTTTAAATTTCGGCTTCTTCAAATGTCAGACAAATGCCTCGAAATAGTCATCAAAGACTTTGAACACACCTACCCTGAGACCAAATCTAACCAGGTATAGAACATGCCTAGAAAGACTGATGTACAAGGAGATAATATTCAAGTCAGACTCGTCATCGAATAATCACCCAAATGCAGAAGCCATCAAAACACTTGCAGATCTTCAAAACTGTTACAGGTAATTGATTTAAAGAGGTTTGAATGCGAGAAATGTAAAATTCTAAAACTCAGTCTTGAGGAACCTGCATAAATTAAATATGTAAACACTAAGGGTCCTTGAACCCATCAAGAAAGGACTGGTGAGCTTTGTGACATATTACTTGGAATGGTCAGAGACAGCGCGCGCAAATATAGTGATCACATGTCTTAGGCTCTTGGTTAAAATCCCCTACTATCCGGACCTTTTCGTGCTGTGTTGTACCCAAGCCATGAATCTGATGATTCACTCTACAAGCCAGTGGCAGAGACTTCATGCCAAGAAATGGCGATTAAGAACCACGATCAAGAGACAAAACAAGTTAGGCATACACAGTAGAGAGGATGGAATTAAACGAGGGCATTTTAATTTGCCTTTGCTAATTAGCAGTTCTCTTCATGCCCAGAAAAGGCAACCCAATCTTCCTACACATAAATTGACAAAATGTCACAAACATAGTAAATAGTAATAAGTTAACTTAATCAAAATTCCTTACAAAAGAAACCTACCAGGGTATATATACTATCATGGTGCAAAATTGTTATATTGTAATTGTTGACCAAAGTTCCATACTTGCAAAAAAGTATCAGGTAACCTATGAAAGTAGTAGCCATAAACACAGTAAGGGCCTAAAGTAACTTCAGTAAGTCACAACAATATTTGTGTCCTGTATTGTACCCAAGCCATGAATCATCAACTCTACAAGCAGAGAAGACGGGATTAAACCAGGGAATTTAATGTTGCCTTTGCTAATTAGAAGTTCTCCAAAGCCAGTGGCACAGAGACTTCATGCCCAGAAAAGGCATCTTATGCATAAACTGGATTGCAGGATAGGATTGGAATATCAAAGCTGTTTAAAAGACTTATTGTGGCCTAAACCAAAGTGACAGATACCAGACAACTTCTACGGTTAATTGATCATTTGCTTACAAATTACCACGAATATAGTCCATTCATTGGTTCCTTAACTTCTATGCTCCAGGGACGATGTAGGAAACAACCATCAGAGTAAAATCCTGCTCTCTTTTCAAACAGACAAAACTCAGGATGGGTCATTGTGCAGCTGTTCATCACAATCATATTCGCCCTTGGGCGAAAAATAGGGATGTCAAAAACTACACAATTACCCTGGGATCTAACCAGTTATGGGCATAGGTGGTTTGAGAAACATGCCCAAAACCTATAAAGGTTGTATCATATCAACCAAAGAACTGGTAAAAGCCATAGGACATTGTAGGACTATCATAATTGCAGGTGCTGTCTTGTGCCCAAGCCATGAATCATCAACTCTACAAATAGAGAGGACGGGATTAAACTAGGAGGTTTTATGTTGCCTTTGCTAATTAGAAGTTCTCTACAGCCAATGGCAGAGACTTCATGCCCAGAAAAGGCTGACAATTTGACAAGTCTCAATATACAGCATTCATACAGATTTTAGAGGCTACAGAGATACTAGATATGCTGCCCACCCAATAGCCTCTGGAGAACCACTCTTTTCCTCCATTGGGTCTCTGTTCCAGTCTGTATTATCCACTGGCATTTTTAAAAGAGGCACAGTTGTTGCTCTGCACAACAGTTTCATATCCACAGGCAGGAAATGTGGGTGAAAGATTTGTTTGCCTAGGTGACTAAGTGTTCCTAATAGTATGATCAATCAAACCATCCTCATTTTGTACTACACCTTATCGGGCAAAAACATATCACTTCCCTGTTCACCTTTGAATCTTTTCTATTTAAAACAATTAAATGTAATAAATTAGAACTTATTTCAAAGATTTTTAACCACTGACTTAAAAGTTCAAAAACATGAGGTTCCACTAATGTTTACAAGCATACAATCAGTGACGCACATCTTTGTCCAAGCTTCACCACCAGGTGGCATGGCATGAATTATTGGCCCCATACCAGTACAGCTCCGAAAATATCGAAATCAAATAGACTATGAATTATAATACCACACTATAAACTATATGCAATATTAAATCATTGACAACCTGATTTCGGATTTTTGAGACCATACCTGCATTAAGGTACCTGCTTCACTGTCAAAAAAGGCCGTAAGATGGTGTGATCCGCTACTGCCTAAAGTGATCCATTATTGCCTAATACAGTACCCTACAACATGGCCCATTTTTAGACAGGTTGTTGCCAGAGAATGAGCAAGTTCGCTACACATGAAAAGAGCTTGCATTTATGAAAAGTATGAGCCTAAGATGATGCACCAGCTCCTTACGAAACATTCTCAAGCAAGCCTTAGACGAAAATGATCCGCTACTGCCTGAGACCTAAACTTCATATATGTACCATAAAACCCACATGCATATGAACTAACAAAGTGATCGCATTACTATCAAGTCTGTTGATATTAGATTTTCTTGTCGTTCCTCACACCATTTTGTATTTGGTCATTCTTCACCAGCAGCGTTTCCCTTATTGAGTGTCAATGGCTGGGTGTATGGACCACCACCAAGCAATTGGTATTAGTTTTCAAGCCTGTGAGCATACGCAAATTTTCCAACTGGGTGGGTAACATGGCAGACGGAACCGAGCGGTCTGCTGGCTTGACAAAACAATAAAGGTTATAGTCATTATATTGAAGACTTGAATTTGATACATACTTCTAGAAACTTCAGGCCCACAAAAAAAGTCATGTGACCAACCGTGTCTGCTGCCACTTTAGTGTGAGCCTGTGAGTGATGAAGTGGCCTGTGGTAGGCTGTAAGCTGTATCCATTAAGATTGACAAAGGCAAAAAATATATTTTCTGGCGGCTACCAAGTGAGGGCTTCTGTAAAGGTGGTCAAATAGGTTTTGTCAACAGCGCCCAAGGCATCATGACATTAACGTCTGATTTTCAGGCTAACCAAAGCCATGAATAGAGAACAGGATATCTATACATTATAGTCGCAACAGAATCTCTCCGGACAACGGAATTTCCCGTTTACAGGAAAATATTCCCTGATTCGAAGGAAAAAATACTTTCTGTGTGAACTTTAAATGGGGGCCTAATAAGTGTATGTCAACTCACGTTTCCTGAGACACTTGCAAATAAACTATAAGCTGTCGCTTTGCTGCACTTCGAAGCAGCCGATCGGCTTGATGGCGCCATTCACTGTTTAATGTGACGTCACTGGGTGATACCATTTACATCTTTGTAAGGGGGCATAGGTTTGAATTCCTTTGTAGTGTTTTATCATTAACTCTGTTTTGAAGCATTGACGCATACCTAAAGTGACCCAGAGGGAACTTGAAATCAGTTTAGCACAATCGAGGCTACACTTAAATTCATTGCACCTCCTGCAAAAGTGGGTACAGCAGATCAACCATTACCCCCTGACCATTGCATTCAACCTTGGTACCCTCGTCAAATGACGCGATGGACTTGGCCAACCTGACCTAGATTTTGAACCAATCAGGTGGCAGTTGGAGGACCTTTACATTTGCGCGACTGACAAGAAAACAATAAAAACAACATCATCTGCTCTACTAAATAGCATGGCAGGTCATATGTTGTGTGGATAGGAATTGAACTGCAGATCGGATAAATAATTGTTCAGACAGGCCCCAGTTGGTATCTAGTCAACTCGACCCAAAACCAACTCGACCCACGACATGCTCGACCTATCGCCTACTCGACCCCAACCAACTCGACCCCTGTGTACGGAAACGGCATGTGGCAATTCGACCCAACTAGGGGTAGAGTTGGGGGGGGGGGGGGGGGGGGGGAGAGGGCGAATCCCCTAATCCATGTACCACCCACCCATGTCAGAGTCGGTAGCTGCGGTGTTGCAGCTTCAATTAAGTGGGAACGTCCCTCCCGTTCACGTACCAGGGCTGTTGTGCTCACGTGACAGCTATCAGTATATGTCAAAATAACAATAGCAGCAGAGGCTCCTGTGTGTTTAATCAAGCAATTATTAACACATGATTCCGATTGCGCTCAAGTGGCCTATAAAAGGACCAGCGATCATTTTGGATGTCACGCTATTTGTTCATGCTCGTGTTGCGTGTTGCCCCGCGATTCCTAGAGCGCGGTAGTTTATGAATTGAAATATAGCATTTCGCTGATGGATACCGATATCTGTATCGTATGTAAAGTCACTGTGCGGCCACGGCAGGAGGCTTTACAGTGCGATGATTGCAGCCACTGGCAACACCGGACATGTGGAACAGGTGGGTTAATTGGTTAATATATTTATTCTACATTTTCATACTAAGAACTATATAGCCTATTCCTGATTTCTACATAATCAAATTTGCGGGCAAATTCTTAAATGCCTTATTGTTGTGTATGCGTTATTTTTTAGGCATCAGCCGCGATTTCTACCGCAAACTTGCTCGGGGAGAGCAGACTCTTGATTGGTGCTGCGAGAAATGCCAGCTGGCCAAAAACAAATTGGTAAGTATAGCTGCTATACAACTCAAGCCAGTCCGCCTTACAATTATACATTTGATTCCTTATATGCATTCGATTCATTGCGCAAGGCCTACATTTAATTCAGTACCAATTATATTAAATTGTACATTTTTTGTTGCAGGACAGCGGTATAGACCCTGGGGCAAGCAGCACGCGCCTGTCACTTGATGTGAATTTCAACTTAGAACACTCATTCTCCCTCAGTGTGGTAGAGCAAGCAACACTGGAGCCCACCTTGCCAAACGCCGCAATGACTGGGGCTGTGCCAGAAGTCTGCGTGCGAGTGAGTGTAATATTTTTTTTATAAACACAATGGTTGTAAATGTACTGGTATTCCATTTTTCATAAATAAGTTTTTGGGTAAATAAAATATATTTTATATATTATGTTAAATAAAACTTTATCTCCGTATTTGAACAGATGGCGCCGAATTTCTGATCGGACCACTCATTTTCCCCGAGTGCTGCGGAACAGTCATCAGTGGAACCCACCCTGGGCTCGCGTTAGCATTCGCCAATAACCATTTGGCGAGAGAATTCGGGATTTGGCGATAAGAACTTTCTGGACACTCGCCAAAATGGCGAATATAAAATTTCAACTACAAACACATAACCAATTTATAACCAATATATTTGGCTAATTTTGGCTAATGTTTTTCCACAGAATTAGCCAAATTGGCTAATGAAAAAAATATCCTAGCGCGAGCCCAGCCACCACACCCGAAACAACTCTGATGCCCGATCCCGCCGCCCCAGACGACACCCTCTCCTTCAGTATAGAAGAGTGCAAACAATCAACTAATCGGAAGTCCTTTTCTCTATCAGCTACCTGGCAGGCAGTGCGCTCTGTTCTCCCCACTACGGCCATCCATGGCTGCCTGTTTGACTGGAACCAGGCAGTCTGGAGGAAGACCCAAGCTCTCGGCCTCGCCACAGCGTATCATGAGCGGGACCGCTGTTACAAGTTTGTGAGGCGGCTGATGGCATTGCCATTTCTACCTCCTGAACTAATCCCAGACATGTTTACAAAACTTGAGGCCAAGGCCGCAACAGAGTCATGGCAGGCGTTGACCAAGTATCTCAAAGATACATGGATATGCAGTGGCACATGGCCAATTGAAACCTGATCGATCTTCATGCGAAGTATCCGTACCAACAATGACTGAAGGCTGGCACCACCGTCTGAACGTGCAGGCTGCCCGAGGACAACTCTCCCTCTACACACTCGTCCCCCTTCTACACAAGGAGGCCAATTTGGTGACGCTGCAAGTGAAGCTCACCTCAGAAGGCAAGCTGTGCCGTTACCAGAGAAAAAAAATACACAGCATTACACAAAATTTTTTTCCTGGCGCTGGATGCGTACAACGCCAAAGACATCAGTGCGTCACAAATATTTGAAAAAATGTGCCAATTTCAACGAATCAGCCATGTAGTTAATGTAATTAGAAAGTGCAATTAGAGATACGGATGCACTGTACACCGCTGTAACCACAGTATTGTAACTCGTGAATCCTGTAATAAAACATTGAAATTTGAGTGAATCTGCCATTTCTGTGTCTACAGTACATCCCTCTTAATCCCTAATGATCGTAATGCGCTTAATAAACACGATACCAATGCACCCCTCTTAATCGATTGTGTCTACTGTACGTGCACCCTTTTAATCGCTAATCATAATGCGGCGGGTGGCTTGGGGTAGAGTTTGCCTGGGGTCGAGTTGGCTTGGGGTCGAGTTGGCTTGGGGTCGAGTTGGCTTGGGGTCGAGTTGGTAGAGGTCGAGTGGGTGATGGGTCGAGCATGTCTTGGGTAGAGTTGGTTTTGGGTCGAGTTGTCTAGAAACCCCCCAGTTCATAGGTAAGGAATATGCATAAAATTCGTCCTCAACTCATAGAGTAAACAAATAATTCGCAAATTTTGATGTCCGGAGAGTTTCCATTTTGACTGTAGTCTACATTAGAGAGGACAGGATTAAACATAGGTTTTATATTGCCTACTGCTAATTAGTTCTCTAATGCCAGTGGCAGAGACTTCATGCCCAGAAAAGGCAGTTAAGAACCACGATCAAGAGAAAACGAACAAGTTCGGTCAATACGACAATAGTGCTAAATGACCCCTGGCCTCCATCTATGTACAGGGTAGCAGGCCTACAACTAGACTCGGGTGACCCACTCTGTTCCGCCAACAGCGGAACAGAGTGGGTCACCCGTGCCTACAACCAGACAACGACCAGACGACGTCAACGACAACGTAGTCGTATAAGTAAAACTCTAAACTGATAAAGTTGCACAAACTCCCAACAATAAAGCGAATTTTTATGTTCTTACACGAGGATGCTTTTAGCAGGATATGGAAAGTTCATGGCATGCTCAAAGATTGCATAAAACCATCACCTCTTGCTAATTTTGAAATTCTGTTCCGCTGTCTCCCAATCACGCCACCTCCCCAGCACGTGTTGCCGGCAAAAGAACGCCACATGGCCTTTGCGGCCTAAAAGCAAGCTCCGCCTCCCCGCACGGTGACGCTACTGCTTTTACCGCTGCTGTCGGCCGGGGGCAAATTTCAAGATTCTTGAAAAACGGTCAAATCAGCTGTAATTCCTTGCAACATTATAACGTTGAAGAATAAAGCATAAAAATAACGAACTTTGTGTATTTAATACAGCAAAAAACATCTTGTACCCTTTCAAAAAAGTTATAATTGTGACAGAACTCTTTCTTTTCATCACCTGATTTCATGTGTTAATAGGCTCAGGCTGGGTCCCAGCACTAATTTGTACAAATGCGCGACACATTTTTCCTATCGATTTGCGCAGCGCCGCCCTGGCGAGCGAGTGTGAAAATGCATTGAGAACGTGGTAGGTAGCCTGGTTCCGCGGTCCCAACTTCGCTCGCTCAGCAAGGGCCCGGTGTTAACCACCATTAACGGCCTTGACCTTCGTGTGTGCAATTAAAGCGGTGCCAGGCCGCGGCGTTATGTCAGTGAAGACTGTTCTCTAATTTTGAAGGTAGACAAACATGTCAGGCGGCAAACGTATTCCCCAACGTATACGTATGGATTATTAGCCATAAATATGCATTGATTTAGTGGATAAACTCACTTGTGTACTACATTTGCGCATCCATGTCATATCAGTTCGTGACAGTCCAGAGAAGCATTGTGTTGGTGGAAATGCCACAACTTTAAAATGCTGCAGAGTTCTCAATATTTAATATAGGTGCATAATATTTTGCACAATTGAAGTTAAATACCCTAGGTTTCTACAACAGTCCCTGTAATCAGTTGACACAGCCCCACAACAAAATTATTAGCTCTCCCCTCTCTGACATATTTCATTAATGGCCGTGCATGAAATGGGTGGGAATGTCACTTAGAAATGCTGCAAAGTTCTTAATATTTAATATAGATGCATAATATTTTGCACAATTGAAGTTCAATACACTAGGTTTCTACAACATTCCCTGTAATCAGTTGTCACAACCCCACAAGAAAATTATTAGCACTCCCCTCTCTGACATATTTCATTAATGGCGGTGCATGAAATGGGTGGGAATGCCACTTAGAAATGCTGCAGAGTTCTTAATATTTAATATAAATGCATAATATTTTGCACAATTGAAGTTCAATACACTAGGTTTCTACAACATTCCCTGTAATCAGTTGGCACAGCCCCACAAGAAAATTATTAGCACTCCCCTCTCTGACATATTTTATTAATGGCGGTGCATGAAATGGGTGGGAATGTCACTTAGAAATGCTGCAGAGTTCTTAATATTTAATATAGATGCATAATATTTTGCACAATTGAAGTTCAATACACTAGGTTTCTAAAACATTCCCTGTAATCAGTTGTCACAACCCCACAAGAAAATTATTAGCACTCCCCTCTCTGACATATTTCACTAATGGCGGTGCATGAAATGGGTGGGAATGCCACTTAGAAATGCTGCAGAGTTCTTGGTATTTAATATAAATGCATAATATTTTGCACAATTGAAGTTCAATACACTAGGTTTCTACAACATTCCCTGTAATCAGTTGGCACAGCCCCAAAAGAAAATTATTAGCACTCCCCTCTCTGAAATATTTCATTAATGGCGGTGCATGAAATGGGTGGAAATGCCACTTAGAAATGCTGCAGAGTTCTTAATATTTAATATAGATGCATAATATTTTGCACAATTGAAGTTCAATACAATAGGTTTCTAAAACATTCTCTGTATAATCAGTTGACACAGCCCCACAAGAAAATTATTAGCACTCCCCTCTCTGACATATTTCATTAATGGCGGTGCATGAAATGGGTGGGAATGCCACTTAGAAATGCTGCAGAGTTCTTAATATTTAATATAGATGCATAATATTTTGCACAATTGAAGTTCAATACACTAGGTTTCTAAAACATTCCCTGTAATTAGTTGACACAGCCCCACAAGAAAATTATTATCACTCCCCTCTCTGACATATTTCATTAATGGCGGTGCATGAAACGGGTGGGAATGCCACTTAGAAATGCTGCAGAGTTCTTAATATTTAATATAGATGCATACTATTTTGCACAATTGAAGTTCAATACACTAGGTTTCTATAACAGCCGCTGTAATCGGTTGACACAGCCCCACAAGAAAATTATTAGCACTCCCCTCTCTGACATATTTCATTAATGGCCTTGCATGAAATGGTTGGGAATGCCACTTAGAAATGCTGCAGAGTTCCTAATATTTAATATAGGTTGCCACAGCCCCACAAGAAAATTATTCTGTGGATAGAACCTTTGAGGAAAATAAGTAACACTCCCCTCTTTGACACATTTTCCTTATGGCAGTGTATGACAGGGGCTGAGAATTACCCCTCCCCCAGAGAGACATCCTGGACATTGTTTAGGTGGGCATTAAATTTTTTTAAGATGCTGCTAAATTTTTATTATTTAATATAGGTGCATAATATCTTACGCAAATGAAGATCCTTCACAATTTTGTTTATAACACTTGCCTGTCTCACACATTTCAGTAATGCTGGTGCGTGAAAGTGGTGTGCAATGCCATTTAGAAATGCTCAGATAGACACTCAGATTGGTTGACAGAGCCTCCCCATGAAAATAAATAAACCTCTGACACATTTTTATTTAATTTTTATGTTTAACAATGCAAATGCCACTTAGACAACCTGCAAGTACCAGCACATGATATTATGCACAGTTTAATATCAATATTCTATTGACAATTCCCCTCCCCTCCCCAAGAAAATTATACCCCAGCCCTTGCAATTACTTGTACCATCTTTAATATTTAGTTCATGTACTGAACTGTATGTGTTAAATTTATCAACCTATAAACACTTATGCTACATCGTGACAAACTATACTTACACTACATTGTAAAAAAAAACTATGCTTACACTAAAATTTATAATCCTATTATCCTAAGATATATTTTGGACTAGTTCAGTTTTTGCTTGCACACAATTAAGTAGTCTAATTAAAAAACCAATCCATCTATCCAGGGCTTGAGGAATACCTGCATGATCATGCAGTAACAATATTTGGTGTTCCACGAGATTATGCCCAGGGTCCAGTTCATATCGCTGATGCAGCACTTTAGTACCAAAGATGATGTGAAAATTGAAGATGTGTAAGTTCTACCGGTACTTATTTATATGGAAAATATTTTTGGTAAATCATTTAAATATAAATATAAATGAAATGTAATGTATGGAAAGGAAAGCAGTGTATTAATTATTTTTATATAATACAGCAAAGCATTCTTGGGCTTGCAAATATTCAATGCCTAATCTATGTAATGAAATATTGAAAATTCTTAATTATAGATTTGATACATATGATATATTAAATTACATATCTCTTCTCAATTGTCTGATACATATTTGCTCAATCCATCATAATTACTTCATATTTGACAGCTACTCCAAAAAAAAGGATAAACGGTTTGAGAGTTGTGAGTGGTCTCCCTTTGAGGCCTCCGAAATGGCCTGCAACTGCTTTGGTCTCAAGTGGTTGTACTCCTTTTCTGATTCTATGTTCAGTTTCACGAGAGCCTTTCGCACATTCACGTACTTCCCGTACAAAAGACCTGGATTCGCTCGTTCATGTTAACACTGAGGGATGTCAGGCATAAGGGCCGCGTGCCGTGAGGGCCGCGCGGATGTTTGGGGGTGGTGTGGACGAAGGATAGGGGTGGTGGGGAGGGTGGGGCGGTGGGATGCGTAGCGGAGGTGGGGGGGATGGTTGTTATCAGCTTTGCAGCTTCACATCAAGTCTAGACAAAGGTCTCAGTTCTAGACAGCAGCTGCAGGTGGAGGGGATCTTGTTAGGCCAGTTTATGATAGTGTTGTTATAGAATCTAGGTCTGTAATTAATATCTGGGGGATGGGGAGAGTGGGGTGGTGCCTGCTTAGTTGTCTGACTTGGCTGACCTGTCTATACATTGAAATAGCTAGGTGTTACATGTTTAGGTATCTGCTTTATCATGCAATAGCAATAGATAGTAAGGATTTAGGCCTATATGGTTAGGAGATAGAAGATTGTGCATGCATTTCAAACTTAAACCTTTTTTGGTTGTTGTCTAATTGTAGACAATTTATAAGTTAAATTACTTTACACTCTAACGATTTATGACACAGTTTTAGAGAATGAAGTTTAGTGACAAGAATGCATTATTCAAACAGTGCAATCAAACAATGAAATATTGCCAATTTGGCTTGATTTGAGAGTAAAAACCTCTTTAGATATAGCTTTAATTTTCTATAAACTTGTATCAGCTTGTACATGTTATCATTATTATATCTAATACTTGAAACAATTAAGTCTTCTCACAGTCTTCTCTCTCTTCATGAGATTAAATAGTTATATTAAATTTACCTTTTTACGTGCAATACAGGGTATCATATGCATCGTAGACAAAGATTGTTTGCATCTAATTGCAGCTTCATAAAGAGAATCAAAAACTTAATATCTCAAGTATAAATAATATTTAGTGTATTACTCTCATATCCATTATCATTTTAAAAGATAAAAAGTAGTAGTGCTTGCTTTCTAAATTTTGATGGTATGGTAAAGGGTTATATTATAATATTTATTCATTTGCTATGCCAGATGCATAAAGTATCTAACATGAAGCATCTAAGTATCTCTTATTAATTTCACACTAAATATGTGGTTTGATCCAATTATAGTATGCAGACTTGAGTTGAGTTTTGAGTTAGCTGGCAGTCTAGCTGGTTATATACATGGTGGTGAGCTCATTTTGAGCTGGTCTGTTGTTTTCACCCATCTGGTTTGGGCCTGTTTGCCGGGGATGGAGCGGATGTCTTTGTGAGCCACAGAATTACTACACAATAAAATACATCACTTCCACTTGAATAATTCAAAGGTTTCTAATGGGAAAACTTGCTGTTCTAAGTTTACATCACCTTACATGTAGTTCCAAAATCCAGATAAATTATTTTTAGTACTGGTAGTTTTAATCAGGTGGGAAAAAAAGGGTTTGATGTTGATCACCTGTTATCCATATTATCCTGATATCCCCCTTGAATCAAGAGAATTGACAATAACATCAAACGTAAATACTCTTTACCATTTGTAAGAAATGCTGCCAACTACATGTATTCCATTGGCATTAAAGTTCATTGTCTAGGACATGTTATCATGCTCCAAAATAGGCAGTAAATCTTTGGCTGCAAAGTCTGGTAGTTAATCTTTAAAGTATCTTTACAAAATCTTAAAGAATCAAGGATATCCTGGTGTAGCTCAGACATCAAGACCACCACCAAGGTGGATGTTTTGATATCAGAGCTAATCATGGTGTAACAACTGAACAAAGGGATAAAGCCTCCCTGTTTAGGTATCAGGCATAATCTCCTGCTGACCCAATTCACACCTCGCCCACAGCCGCGACGCACCCCCATCGACGCACCCCCCCCCCGCCCCCTCCACCCCCATGTAAGGGGTGGGGAGATCCCGCGGCCCTTACGCCGCGCGGCCTTCATGGATGTACACCACACTGAGTAGAGTAGTGAAAAGAGTATCCTGTGTCTCCGGACAGGGGAACCAGTTACGTGGGAGTGGTGCGTCACCTATCGGGCAAGATAGAAATGCCGTGACCTTGACCTACGCGCAATACCTAACACCCGCTCTTACTTGTATGAGTTTGAGCGGCGGTACCAGCTTACGTGGTAGGCGACAACAGAGATATCATGGAGCCCTAGCGGAGTGAGTCAAAGGCAGAGAGTGAGAGAGTGGCCCAAAAGGCGAAAAGTATTTACTTCCGGTAAGCACTTTCCGGTCAAAAGTCAAGATTTTTTATTAACGGAATGTATTTCTTCATTTATGCAATGCAAAAAGTACATTTAGTTTGATATCGGCATGAAAGTGCAGGAAAATGCCAGATAGTGCTCTGTTGAATAAAAGCGAAAACATTTTCAGTAAGATAATCAACATGCACTCGTTCAAGGGCTCTTGTCATAACGTCTCTCATAGTCAGGGGGCATCAGATATCTCGTGGGAATTCCTTTCAATATATATGATAAGTTAGTATACTAAGTTACCATAAAAACCTTGTTGGCAGTCTGTGAATTATTTGCCATGGCGGCCATTTTTCAAAATGTCCAGGGAGATGATGCCCTGGCCCACTCTCTGCCTGCGACTCACTCCGATAGGGCTCCATTATATCTCTGTTGTCGCCTACGTCCTGAATGCATTTTCACACTCGCTCGGCAGGGCGGCGCTGCGCAGATTGATAGAAAAAATGCGTCGCGCATTTCTACAAATTAGTGCTGGAACCCAGCCTAAGCCTCATAATGCATGAAATCAGGTGATGAAAAGAAAGAGTTCTGTCACAATTATAACTTTTTCGAAAGGGTACATGTGTTTTGTTGTATTAAATACGCAAGGCTCGTTATTTTTATGTTTAATTGTTGAAAACTAGTATGTTGCAAAAAAATTACAGCTGATTTGACCGTTTTTCAATCTTGAAATTTGCCCCCGGCTGACAGCAGCGGTAAAAGCGGACCTTGCGTAGCGCCACCGTGCGGTGGTGTGTGGTGGTGACCCCACTCGTGTCGTTGGCAGACGGTCGCCGGTGAGTGAGTGGTATAACTGCTATGTTGGGATATTCATATCAGTACGACAACCCCTATCTGTAGGAACAATGCCATCTCCCACATCAATGCTCTTAGCCCTTTTTACCGCTCGTCTCATAAGAGTTTCCGCTGGTTGCGTTTTTTCTTGATATCAGTAGTTTTACAACTTTTCATTAGTCGTAGCTTCACTACAAAGCTATCTGCTTATAAGCAGTCCGTAACTGTCGCTACATGGTTGGAAGGGTGTAGGGGAACATAGGGTAAAATGAACCACCGGGGTCATATGGCCCACCACAATATCACGCAATTGCGGTGCTGCCACCTGTATTGAAGCGTTTTATATTGATATCAATTTGTTTATATAAATATTTATATAAATATTTATATATGTTTGTTACTTGATACCTTAACGAATCTACATGGGCGCTGAAGCAGACAGCTGACCTTCGTTACCGAAGTAAACGATTCTGGGCTGTTGCCATCTATGGAAAACACTGGAAGAAAGTAGAACTCAGTGGATACTAGCTTGGGGGGAAAATTTGATAAATTAACGCGATCAAAGATAAGTCCAAGTCAAGCCCCAGACGTAAATCAGATGCGGAATATACTGCGCCGTATTTTTCATACAGCGGTCAAATGTTAAGGTTACTAACAGGGGCAGAATGACCCACGCTGCTTGGGGCACAATGATCCAGTAGGCCGTTTTACCCACATCCAATTTAATATGTATACTCTAACAGAAACGATTATCTGCATGATATGTCCACTGAATCGGAACATCTTTGATGATCACGAATATGCTTGAAGAAGAAAACAATGTGCGTCACAGGGAGCTTGAAGAAGGGAGAGTTGTGCGCCCCAGGGAGCCAGGAAGCGTTGATTGAGGCTGAGCCAGCCGGCACGCGACATCGTGTCTCCATTCGATACATCCCCACTCCCAAAAGCTACTAGATTCCCAGTTAGAAAGACAAAGCCAAGTAACAGGCAATGCCCCTCTACGGTCACCACTAACAGAAAGAATGTGGCAAGGCCCGGCTGATTTCGAGAAGTGAGAAACCTAGGAGACAGCTAAGGGCCATTCCTTCCAGTAGCTCGTAAGGATAAGACGCAGATACCCCTATAGAGCGGACATTTATGATGAAAAAGATACTCCTATAGACCGAATATTTTAAAACTGGCGATTGAGTGGGGGGGGGGGGGGGGGCTTTGAAAATGTGCGTTTATAGAACGGATTTGGGCGGTGAAAAGGGGGGGGGGGGCTTTACCGCGGAACCCTCCAAACCCAGCAATGTATTAAATACCTCCCCGCCCTCCCCGCAGGCGCGGATCCAGAAAAGCTGGATAGGGGGGGGGGGGGGCCTGTTTTGATTTTCATATGGTAAATGGTACAAATTATATAAATTTCGGCCCTAAAAAGTAGGGCCGGGGCCGGGTCGGCCCCCCTTTTTATCTAAGCCACTAATATGATAATACTAACTACGAAATACTTAATTCCATGCACTTACCTCTTACAAACGATTGCTGCCCCTCGCCATCTTGAAAAAATGTCCGAAGCTGTGCTGTGGCACCCCCAAGAATGTGTTTTGCTAATCCTGCTAATTTTGAAAAATGGCCGCCATGGCGAACAGAGCAAATTCTCAGAAACTCCAGCATATAGTTTCGTCAGTCTTTGCCCCCCAAAACACCGAAATTATGGTTCTATGCATCATAGCTTTCGTTATATAGAAGAAAATATGAAAAATGGCCAAATTCCGAGACTGCCAACAATTTTTGTTATTGCTATTAAGGGTCACCTAACGATATTTACATGCGTGGTTGCTTTCATTACAAAAAGTCCCACCGGACCCCATGTCGTGCCGCTTGCTCCCTGATTAAAGTCCCACCGGAGCCCATGTCGTGCCTCTTGCTCCCTGATTAAAGTCCCACCGGACCCCATGTCGTGCCTCTTGCTCCCTGATTATCATGCAGTGAACGCTCTTTAGACAAGTTCAGTGTTATTCGTCACACCCGACAAGGTGCTTACAGGGAAAGCCAAGACCAGCGATGAATGATTATTTCTGAAAGTATCAAGCCTAAGGAGCCTTTCTTCAAAAGGTGATATTTTCCAATAATCTGTCAATGCCCTCCCCCCCCCCCCCCCCCTCCCCCGCACACACCTTGCCAATCAAGGATGCTGGTCACCTCACATGTAATGCATATCCATGTATATACAAGAAAGAGATGAATGAACTTTGTTTTACACCACCTTAGAGTACACATGGGCTCAACCAGGCCAAATAACCCCACTAAGACCATGAGATAAACGGACGAAGGGCGCTCTCGTCTACCCCTCGACCGGGCGGCTTCTCATATGTACATATGCATATATAATACCAAACAGGAAAACTGAGGAGACACAGGGGCGGGGTCGGCAGCGAAGGATCGGTACTAGACTCGCTACGAGCTGATTACATGGGCGGAGACGACCCCATCTGTAGAATACACGCCCAACAACAACACGACTGCCAACTGCGGATCGACGGGGACAGGTGGGCCGCCCGCCTGCTACCAGCACAGTATATACGTACGTGTATACGTCTATGTATGTGTATGTTAACATTAGACATCAATTATGCGCCTAGCGAGTACATGAGCGTTTTCATAGACTTGAAACATGAGATGATATGCCAAAGGTCAAAATGGAAATTGTTCAGCTGTTCTGCGCCATGCCTCACCTTCTTTTGCTTAGAGTAATGAAACAACACACACAATCACATCAGCTGTATAACGACCCGGGTCCAGTAACGGGGTACTCGGATAAGTCGGGTTTGTCGAATAATTGGAAATACAGCATTTTATTTAAACGCTTGACTATATCGGCCGCCATGACAAAACAAGGACCAAAACGAGACTACCATAATGTTTTCAAAGTACATCTTCATATTATTTAAGGCGTGCCCTTGAAGAGGAGAGGTGTATGACGAAGCCCCTAAATCAATATTAGCGCATCTCCTAGATGCACACCTCAGCTGCATTGACATAAAAGGGAAGAACATCCGACTGGGCATAAAAGTATTGTGCTACCTGGCTGAGGGCCATGCGGGCTCTTCATTGTGGAAGGACCCGCCTCCAGCATGGACAGCTCCCTGCCAATGCACCTGTACCTGGGCAGTGTGCTTACACATGTGCAAATAGTGAAGCAGGCAGCTATGTATACCTATATATATGTCAGTACGCATATCGTAGGGCTATCCTCAGTTCCAGTCCCTTAGCTGAAGCCATATAGTTGTTTCACCGAGAACATTTACAGAGCCAAACTGTACACGATGAAGTATAACTGACGAAATACATTGGTAGGCGTAACGGTATTTTATATCCACGGAATTCGTGTTTAATGGATTGTTACATATAGACTGACACATTTTGACGGTTACCCCCCCCCCCCCCGTGAGGTAGGTTGGGATCACTATTCTATGTAGTAGATGACGGGTGTAGATCTTGCGTTCAGTACCAATATTTATCCTGCAGCACGTGAAGGCAAACCACAGTATATGTAGTGGTGGTAGGTGGTGTCGGCGGGTCAGATGACAAGGTTATATGACTGGACAGAACCACGTTTTATCCGAAGTACGTTAAATATCACTCGAAAAACTGAAATCCGTCTTTAAAACATTACACATTTATATTTATGGTTATAAATATTGGTCGGGTAAATACTATTGACCCAGAGCCAGCGGGTGCTGCGATATATTCATGATATTGCTTTGTTTTGTCTGTCTTTACATCTAGGCGAGAACAAAACTTGAAATACAGCTTACTATATATCAGGATGGAAATATTTGGAAGACGTAGCTAAGCTTATATATATTCGTGAGCGATTAATTCAGGCACATCATTTGCAAAGAATGGTTCCAATTATAAACGGTTAGTTACTGTGGCTGTAATTGTGATAGTGACAGAAAATGGATATCTATATTTAAATATGTACTGTTTATATATAGATAGCATATGTACAGATACGACAGTAAACATCTCCTTGTCAACATAAGCAGGTCCATCGTGTTATTTATTGATGACGTGCCCAAAAAGATCGAAAGCGTCGAAATGTTTATTGCAGAAAGAAACGTTAATAGCTGTCAAAAGACGTCAAAAGCATGGCGCACGCTCTATGTCCTGATCGCCGAACAAGGGCAGACCCAGACATTCTTTGTAGCGCGGTGGCTTAATCTCTCTATCTCTGCATGGTTGGTGTAGCGTGGTGCCATATATAACCTGAGGGATTTGTTATGCGTCGCATGCTTGGTTCCACGATTTGCTCGCCCCATTAGCCACCGTCAGAGTATCAATATCCATGGTGCCGACATTTTGTAACAGAAAAATGATGAGTGAAATATTAATGTTTTAGGCTAATGTTGGTTGAATGAAACTTACCACAGATCCCCAAGGTTCGATCTGCGGCTTGAGCTTGATACCAACTGAGCTATGGAGGCTTTCTATTTTGTAACAGCATGAGTCTGGGAATCTGCCGGAAATACGTAACCTCACAGTGGCGGGACAACTGGCTCTCGCTAGTTTTATGTAGTGGCTCAGGTTCATCAGGGGTCGATGGTACTGCGACTGCCAGACAACATGCTAATAGCCGAGGCGTACATTGGGAGGGTGGCAACGATATATGTGGCGGAAACTATGTGTTTTCATGCACTATCTGCACCGGGAGGTGCTGATGACGTCACAGAGGCAAGTCCGTGATTTAGTGTGACAATCTCTGTGATATATATACATGTGTCTAGAGTCGCTGGAGTTATGCTTGTTGCGTTGGGCACAGCAACATGGGAGGTTGATTTCGCCATCCTCGCTGTTCATACATATAAATGACAGCCAAGATGCATATATATATTTAAATAATGTAAACAATAACAATATATATATATTTATATTTATACATGTATATATATATTATACATACCGGGTATATGTTGTATTCGACAGATCATTATACATTTAAGTCTATAAAAACATAATCTTCGTTATAATACACATAAGACAGACGGTGTCTGTAATAGTAGCGTATTAATGAAATAAGCGTGATACCATGTTGTATCGTTGTAATCTTTCTGCGACAGATCTTATCTCTTTGGTGGCCTGGGAAGAAGGCCACATGTTCCACGCCTGACACCTCCACTTACGTGTATTCAGCAATCAATTGCAACATTGCAACAAGAGTTCGACATATAGAAGATCTTGGCCAGACACCTTCTTGAATCAGTGCGTAACAGCCCTTCCATACCCTCACCTTCTCACCCTTTCCCGGCCTAGTCCCTTTCCTCTCCTACCGACATACCGCATTTGCCGGTGTAAAATGTACGGTTGGAATTTTCCGGCGCCCGTCACTGCGGTACGACTTATATGCTGCGAATGACAGTAGTATCCTTGAGGTGAATAGTGTTAAAAGAAGACTAAAGTAGCGTGTTATTTCCCCGCAGGGCCACCCGCGAACACGGAAGGGTACTCGCAATGTTTTAATCCTAACGACTAAGGCACAATTTATAATGCCGGTGTTACGGTATCCCTGGTACTATTGGTGTCTGGGCCACGGACGACCTATACCTGGTATGGCAGTCCTTTCCCTGGTACTATTGGTGTCTGGGCCACGGACGACCTATACCTGGTATGGCAGTCCTTTCCCTGGTACTATTGGTGTCTGGGCCACGGACGACCTATACCTGGTATGGCGGTCCTTTCCCTGGTACTATTGGTGTCTGGGCCATGGACGACCTATACATGGTATGGCAGTCCTTTCCCTGGTACTATTGGTGTCTGGGCAACGGACGACTGGGCAACGGACGACCTATACCTGGTATGGCAGTCCTTTCCCTGGTACTATTGGTGTCTTGGCCACGGACGACCTATACCTGGTATGGCAGTCCTTTCCCTGGTACTATTGGTGTCTGGGCCACGGACGACCTATACCTGGTATGGCGGTCCTTTCCCTGGTACTATTGGTGTCTGGGCCACGGACGACCTATACCTGGTATGGTAGTCCTTTCCCTGGTACTATTGGTGTCTGGGCAACGGACGACTGGGCCACGGACGACCTATACCTGGTATGGCAGTCCTTTCCCTGGTACTATTGGTGTCTGGGCCACGGACGACCTATACCTGGTATGGCGGTCCTTTTCCTGGTACTATTGGTGTCTGGGCCACGGATGACCTATACCTGGTATGGCAGTCCTTTCCCTGGTACTAGTGGTGGCTGGGCCACGGACGATCTATACCTGGTATGGCAGTCCTTTCCCTGGTACTATTGGTGTCTGGGCCACGGACGATCTATACCTGGTATGGCAGTCCTTTCCCTGGTACTATTGGTGTCTGGGCAAGGGACGACCTATACCTGGTATGGCAGTCCTTTCCCTGGTACTATTGGTGTCTGGGCCACGGACGACCTATACCTGGTATGGCGGTCCTTTCCCTGGTAATATTGATGTCTGGGCCACGGACGACCTATACCTGGTATGGCAGTTGTTTCCCTGGTACTATTGGTGTCTGGGCCACGGACGACCTATACCTGGTATGGCGGTCCTTTCCCTGGTACTATTGGTGTCTGGGCCACGGACGACCTATACCTGGTATGGCAGTCCTTTCCCTGGTACTATTGGTGTCTAGGCCACGGACGATCTATACCTGGTATGGCAGTCCTTTCCCTGGTACTATTGGTGTCTGGGCCACGGACGACCTATACCTGGTATGGCAGTCCTTTCCCTGGTTATCAATGGGTTTTTTCCGCGTGGTGGCGCTGAAGAGAATGCGTGGATGGACATAGGATGGGGCACTCACAGGTCATTGAGCGAAGAAAGGGAGTTATAGACGACTTCGGACAATCATTATCAGATTATTCTATTGTGATGTGACACTGTATGTGCAATGCATTCTGGATGTTATTTAAGATGGCGTCATCGCAAGAAAACTTATTATTGGCACTGGACAATTAAACATTTCATATTGGCATCTATGTAAAAGATCATCATATTCTGACTGTAATATATAAATGTTCATTAATTACATGCATTATATGCCCTTACTCTGAAAAATAAAGCCCATAGCTCTTTGCACCATTCCTGTTGTTTCGAACATGGCAGATATCTACGAACTCAAACATAACCGGGAATTAACCAAAGATAGGGAAACGTTTATTCGGTGAAAATAAATAAAATGTCAATGGAGACTCAACGTGACGTGTCGTCGTTGGACCATCGTGTTCATGTCATTTTCGTATCACCCTAATGTGGCACGTAGAGGAAAACTGAGGATAACGAATGGAAGCGAGGGGAAAAGGACAGGAACAATGATGAATGAATGGGGATAAATGTTCCTATCCAAATGCATGCGCCGAGACAGGTCGAATGTGGACGGCCTCCCTGTCCTTCATGCTGCATGGACTGCTGTGTTAAACTAAGGTACTACTAAGGTAAACGGAACTAAAAGGTCAACTATTCCCCCATGAGTGTCTCTATAAAACATTGTGCTGTATGTAAGGGACATGGCCAGGTCTTTATTTCTGTCGACTGGTGGTCGTTACCGACTGGTGGTCCTTACCAACTGGTGGTCGTTACCAACTGGTGTTCCTTGCCGACTGGTGTTCCTTGCCGACTGTTGGTCATTACCGACTGGTGGTCGTTACCGACTGGTGGTCGTTACCGACTGGTGTTCCTTACCGACTGGTGGTCCTTACCGACTGCTGGTCCTTACCGACTGCTGGTCCTTACCGACTGGTGGTCCTTACCGACTGGTGTTCCTTACCGACTGGTGTTCCTTACCGACTGCTGGTCCTTACCGACTGCTGGTCCTTACCGACTGGTGGTCCTTACCGACTGGTGGTCTTTACCGACTGGAGGTCCTTACCGACTTGTGGTCCTTACCGACTGGTGGTCGTTACCGACTGGTGGTCGTTACCGACTGGTGTTCCTTACTGACTGCTGGTCCTTACCGACTGCTGGTCCTTACCGACTGGTGGTCCTTACCGACTGGTGTTTCTTACCGACTGGTGTTCCTTACCGACTGCTGGTCCTTACCGACTGGTGTTCCTTGCCGACTGTTGGTCCTTACCGACTGGTGTTCCTTGCCAACTGTTGGTCCTTACCGACTGGTGGTCCTTACCGACTGGTGGTCCTTACCGACTGGTGGTCCTTATCGACTGGTGGTCCTTACCGACTGGTGGTCCTTACCGACTGGTGGTCCTTACCGACTGGTGGTCCTTACCGACTGGTGGTCCTTACCAACTGGTGGTCCTTACCGACTGGTGGTCCTTACCGACTGGTGGTCCTTACCGACTGGTGTTTCTTACCGACTGATGGTCCTTACCGACTGGTGGTCCTTACCGACTGGTGGTCCTTACCGACTGGTGGTCGTTACCGACTGGTGGTCCTTACCGACTGGTGGTCCTTACCGACTGGTGGTCCTTACCGACTGGTGGTCCTTACCGACTGGTGGTCCTTACCGACTGTTGGTCCTTACCGACTGTTGGTCCTTACCGACTGGAGGTCCTTACCGACTGGTGGTCCTTACCGACTGGTGGTCCTTATCGACTGGTGGTCCTTACCGACTGTTGGTCCTTACCGACTGGCGGTCCTTACCGACTGTTGGTCCTTACCGACTGGTGGTCCTTACCGACTGGTGGTCCTTACCGACTGGTGGTCCTTATCGACTGGTGGTCCTTACCGACTGTTGGTCCTTACCGACTGGCGGTCCTTACCGACTGGTGGTCGTTACCGACTGCTGGTCCTTACCGACTGGTGGTCCTTATCGACTGGTGGTCCTTATCGACTGGTGGTCCTTACCGACTGTTGGTCCTTACCGACTGGTGGTCCTTACCGACTGGTGGTTCTTATCGACTGGTGGTCCTTATCGACTGGTGGTCCTTACCGACTGGCGGTCCTTACCGACTGTTGGTCCTTACCGACTGGTGGTCCTTACCGACTGGTGGTCCTTACCGACTGCTGGTCCTTACCGACTGGTGGTCCTTACCGACTGCTGGTCCTTACCGACTGGTGGTCCTTACCGACTGTTGGTCCTTACCGACTGGCGGTCCTTACCGACTGGTGGTCCTTACCGACTGTTGGTCATTACCGACTGTAGGTCCTTACCGACTGGAGGTCCTTACCGACTGGTGGTCCTTACCGACTGGTGGTCCTTATCAACTGGTAGTCCGTACCGACTGTTGGTCCTTACCGACTGGCGGTCCTTACCGACTGGTGGTCCTTACCGACTGGTGGTCCTTACCGACTGGTTGTCCTTATCGACTGGTGGTCCTTATCGACTGGTGGTCCTTACCGACTGGTGGTCCTTATCGACTGGTGGTCCTTACCGACTGGTGGTCCTTACCGACTGGTGGTCCTTACCGACTGGTGGTCCGTACCGACTGTTGGTCCTTACCGACTGGTGGTCCTTACCGACTGGTGGTCCTTATCGACTGGTGGTCCTTACCGACTGGTGGTCCTTACCGACTGGTGGTCCTTACCGACTGGTGGTCCTTACCGACTGTTGGTCCTTACCGACTGTTGGTCCGTATCGACTGGTGGTCCTTATCGACTGGTGGTCCTTACCGACTGTTGGTCCTTACCGACTGGTGGTCCTTACCGACTGCTGGTCCTTACCGACTGGTGGTCCTTACCGACTGGTGGTCCTTACCGACTGTTGGTCCTTACCGACTGTTGGTCCTTACCGACTGGAGGTCCTTACCGACTGGTGGTCCTTACCGACTGGTGGTCCTTATCGACTGGTGGTCCTTACCGACTGTTGGTCCTTACCGACTGGCGGTCCTTACCGACTGTTGGTCCTTACCGACTGGTGGTCCTTACCGACTGGTGGTCCTTACCGACTGGTGGTCCTTATCGACTGGTGGTCCTTACCGACTGTTGGTCCTTACCGACTGGCGGTCCTTACCGACTGGTGGTCGTTACCGACTGCTGGTCCTTACCGACTGGTGGTCCTTATCGACTGGTGGTCCTTATCGACTGGTGGTCCTTACCGACTGTTGGTCCTTACCGACTGGTGGTCCTTACCGACTGGTGGTTCTTATCGACTGGTGGTCCTTATCGACTGGTGGTCCTTACCGACTGGCGGTCCTTACCGACTGTTGGTCCTTACCGACTGGTGGTCCTTACCGACTGGTGGTCCTTACCGACTGCTGGTCCTTACCGACTGGTGGTCCTTACCGACTGCTGGTCCTTACCGACTGGTGGTCCTTACCGACTGTTGGTCCTTACCGACTGGCGGTCCTTACCGACTGGTGGTCCTTACCGACTGTTGGTCATTACCGACTGTAGGTCCTTACCGACTGGAGGTCCTTACCGACTGGTGGTCCTTACCGACTGGTGGTCCTTATCAACTGGTAGTCCGTACCGACTGTTGGTCCTTACCGACTGGCGGTCCTTACCGACTGGTGGTCCTTACCGACTGGTGGTCCTTACCGACTGGTTGTCCTTATCGACTGGTGGTCCTTATCGACTGGTGGTCCTTACCGACTGGTGGTCCTTATCGACTGGTGGTCCTTACCGACTGGTGGTCCTTACCGACTGGTGGTCCTTACCGACTGGTGGTCCGTACCGACTGTTGGTCCTTACCGACTGGTGGTCCTTACCGACTGGTGGTCCTTATCGACTGGTGGTCCTTACCGACTGGTGGTCCTTACCGACTGGTGGTCCTTACCGACTGGTGGTCCTTACCGACTGTTGGTCCTTACCGACTGTTGGTCCGTATCGACTGGTGGTCCTTATCGACTGGTGGTCCTTACCGACTGTTGGTCCTTACCGACTGGTGGTCCTTACCGACTGTTGGTCCTTACCGACTGTTGGTCCTTATCGACTGTTGGTCCTTATCAACTGGTGGTCCTTACCGACTGTTGGTCCTTACCGACTGGTGGTCCTTACCGACTGGTGGTCGTTGCCGACTGTTGATCCTTACCGACTGGTGGTCCTTACCGACTGTTGGTCCTTACCGACTGGTGGTCCTTATCGACTGGTGGTCCTTACTAACTGGTGGTCCTTACCGCCTGATGCTACCTACCGACTGGGGTCAATTCGACCTCCCAATTGTGGTACGACTACTGTTAGACACTTACTTGATGCTGATATGATCGCGATAACGATGCTCTCTCTCTCTCTCCCCCTCTCTCTCTTTCTTTCTCTCTCTCTCTCTCTCTCTCTCATATATATATATATATATATATATCGGGTGTAACAGGCAATGCTTTCCGGTTGGCGTGTCTTCTGTCATACCAATGTGATACATTTATAATGCATGGTGATGTATGGCGCAGTGGCCTCAAGGCCAGGCACTGGGGCTCAGGCACGGCAAGGAAAGGACTATCATGGGGGTGACTACATATCGCCATTAGGCGCAGTATGGTGCTCTCGTGGGTTCAGAAGTATATTTACCCAAATATTCACGGACTGAACTTACACATGCCGAACAGAGAATTAATCAGATTTTGTTATGTCAAGAGAAATGCATCGATTTCTTTGTCCTAAGATAAAATGGTCAATTATCATCCAACAATGGTAGAGTTTAATATATTGTTCTTATATCGGACTAATTCACTGTCCAGTATCTGTACTTGCTGCATTTGCTGATCGTTCATTGCACTGCAGGAAATACAATTTACCATTGAACGATGTCACCTTACTTACGGTTTCAGGTTAGTTCATGCGGCTCGACGGTTTACATTGACTTTGCATTGTGTGACAATCTCATCTTAAGGTGTCACATGCAGGGATGTCTGCCTGTCTTGTCACTTCTTAAGCCCCAAGCTTAGACTAACATCTTGCTAGAGCTTTAGCGGCTGGTAACTTACCAGCGTCACAATCATTGGTGTCAGCAATTATTCATTAAACTTATATATTGTAATCTATGTCAAGGAGTTGATCTATTTTTTTGGATAATAGATCATAAGCAATCTATGCCATAATCGACTACAACTGGAATTGTCTTCATAGAGAAATGAATACAACACCAACGTATTTCCCAGTCTTATTAATGCCCTCCGTACATCATCATTACAAGCCTTGTAATTGCATATAAGCTTGCGTGAGAGCGGCATTATTCTCGTCGGTTACAACGCCCGGAACAATAACGCGCGTCAGGGCCATTGGGTGCATTTCTTTTGTAACCCGGGCATATCCCAAAGGCAAACCAAATACGCACATTACGTATCGGCATACCAACACTTATTTCATCCCGGTCGGGTGCGCACATGCATTTGACATGCTGATTGTGTCCTGTTCAAAACAGCAAGGGACATTCGGGAATAGATGGCTTTTGATTGAAAAGTCACGGTCTAGGCTGGTTCCGTTGCTCATAAATGGCATGATCGGTATGTACATTGCATTAGCATTGGACGTAGCCATATCGGCACGCCCGCAATAGGTTGAGTATAGCTTGACATACCGATCGGGGCAGAAAGAAATGCACCCAGTTAGAGCCATAGACAGAAAACCTCCCGTTCCCTCCGAAGATTTCTCTCACACACAGATCAATGATATTGGTCTGTGTATAGGGCTTATATCTAGTCCACCCCATCGCTGCCTCCTTGACATTGACTCGTCCCCCTCGACAGCCCATTGAAGGGAATGCAGCTCTCAGGCAGTCTGTCTTGCAGGCTGGCCTCAGCAAGCTACATCAAGCGCAATATTCGCCATGTGACTCATCTGCCAGTCACTCGCTTGCAGAGGGCAGCACCGGTGGCCGCGACCAAATGTATCTGCCTGTGATTCGTGGACGGTTCCAAGGGTCCGGTTTTGTCTGGGATTGACAGCGTGGCTTGTAGCATTCAAATGAGCCAACCTGCCATGGAATAATAGTGAGAAAGCGCTATATAGCCTATACATTCATATATATATTATATATATATATATATCGCTGGATACACTGCTAAGGGTCCTTCCTCCATGCCTATGCGAGTCCACGAAATGGATTATGGCAGCAAAAAACGCTAGACGTGAGTCATACGTGAGCTATGCTGAAACATGAAAGACCATGCGTTGGGGTAGCTGGGTCTGTAGATGTGGGAGCAGATAGCAATATAGGTTGGTGGTGATGATGGCCATGGTATATCATGGTTGGCTGGCTCTGCAACTGGTAGTAGGACGCTCATCTTGATGAAGGCTTTGGAGCTAAGGGCAATCCGATACACTCGCATTGTAGATGTTAATATCAATGGGAATAATTAAAGCCACGGGTGAGACACGGAAGCCACGGCGTGGCGCCCACATGTGTAGAATGAATCCGTTGGAACCGTAGACGGGATGACCTCGTTGGTGGACTAATTACATCCATCCACCTATCATCTTTCATCACATACCTATTTATATTATCTATTGACCCGTTAGCCAACGCCATTAAGAACGACTGTACAATTAAGGGGTTCATGATTGATGGAAAAGAGTATAAAATAGGGCAATATGCAGACGACACCTTTTTGCTATTAGATGGGAGAGATGTGTCTCTTAGAAATGCCTTGAAGGTTTTAAAACTATTTTACGTCTGTTCGGGATTAAAAATCAATATAGACAAGACGAACGCAATTTGGTTGGGACCACGTAGCCCAATTACCAAGGGGTCGTTTTTAGATCTGCCTCTAACTTGGGTCAATGAATTTCAATTACTAGGCATAAGGTTTAGCAACGAGCTTCAGAATATTGTAAGTTTAAACTATGAACCCAAATTGGCTGCATTTGAAAGTGTACTAAATTTATTAGGAAAACGAAATATATCAGTGAGGGGGAGGGCAACTGTAGTCAAAACTTTAGCCCTTCCAAAACTAATACATCTCATGACTGTTTTACCAAACCCAGGGCAACATTATATTGATCGAATGAATCGTGCCATACGGGCTTTTATTTGGAAAAACAAAAAACCCAAGGTTTCCCTTAACAGACTAGTCCAAGAGGAAAAAAATGGAGGTATAAAGCTGCCGCATATTCCATCCTTCTTAGATGCAGTCAAAATGTCATGGGTTAGAAAAATTATTGTGAATGAAGGAGCGTGGCAAGATTTGTTTTGCAGCACGATTTGCAGCGAACGTGCACTCGTTTGGGAGCTAGATACGAAGTCACTAAGGTATTTTGTTAATATATGCAACCCTTTCTGGGCAGATGTTTTCAGAGCGTGCCTAAACTTAAAAAATTGTATGTACACCGGTTCAAACGAGAATGTCTTAGAACGACCGCTTTGGAATACTTACTTTATGAGAAATAAGAACCTAATAAAGAGAAACAAGTATTTCATAGAGAAAGGTGTAACTTACATGAACAATGAAGGGTCGCTTTTAGACTGGAAAAAAATTACAGATAAATATAGCATTAGCATAAACTTTGTCGACTTCTATGGAATAATGCATGCCATACCAAAAGAATGGCGAGATCAATGTTCAAATAAGGGACATAAGTTACTAGATGTGCCGCACTCCCTTTTAAATTATATATCTACGTCAACACGCTTATGTAATAAGGTTTACAACAGTTTGGTGGAGTCTTTGCAGTATACCACGAATAACGAAAGTAAGTGGTCAGAGGTGTAAGGAATAGAAATTGATAAAAGTAAATGGTGTGATATATATACTAGAGCATCAAAGGCTACTGTAGACGAGAGGACTCGAAGCTTCCAGTTTTTAGTTTTGCAAAGAGCTATAATAACAAATCGTTTCTTGCACAGAAGTAAATTAGCTACTTCAGAGATGTGCATTTTCTGCTCTGTTTCGTCAGAAACAATTGAGCACCTTCTCTTTGAATGCCCATATGTGAGACCCATTTGGCAAGAGTTAGAACGTTGGCTCGAGGCCGCATCAGCCCAGACCATATGTACCCGATTTACACTAATATCAAGTATGTTTGGAGTAGTTTGGTCCCCACATAGCGAACTTATTAATCACTTGACTTTAATTGTTAAAAAATATATATATTACTGCAAGTGGTCCAACACAGTTCCAGTTTTTCAGGCTGTGAAAAACTATATAAAGCATTACTATAGGCTCGAAAAGAGCGCGGTAGAAAGGAAGCTGACCTTTAGTACAGATATGTTTTATAAGAAATGGAGACCACTATCAGACTCTATGTAACACTTAGCGAATAATGTCATGTTTGTTTTTTGTTTGTACTGTGTATGTTGTTCTTCCATTCCTGCTTTGTATGATTTATAAGTGCATTATAGTGGAATAAAAAAAAAGTTTCGCATCAAGGCGCGCAGGCTACTTCGCATGGATTATGTGTCATTATACAGACGAGAATGGTCATTTGAATGTGGAATATGATACAGTCGTTCAAATTACTGGATACTGAAAGGATATGATGCGCAGCGATGTTGCCATGGTGTTTGAAACAAGTAACACCCAGTGCGTTGTTGATGGATAGGAAACGCTTTGCATGATTCACGAGAAAGAAAAATTATTTCTAGTGTGATTATAGGATATAAGGAAATGTCGGTATGTATTTTGCATATGAATAACATGATCTCAAATTCAGTTTTTAAAGTGGACTTTGTGATGCTTGTTTTGATGAGAAATTTTCATCTGTTTCTGCTGGGACTTTCCATCGGGCATCAAGCTTCCAGTTCATCATCCATTGTGATTGTGACCTGTTTCAGACAAGCTCACTTATTGCTCATGATGAACATTTTGTTGGTATCCGTCAATCCATCGCAATTTATCAGCTCGCTAAAACAGTACATTCGTGAAAATTAATGTACAGTTTAGACAATAGAATGACGTCATAGCAGTACTTTAAATACTGCGGAGCCGAAGCGGGCGCTTTGAGTCTGTGTGTGGTGAGGGGGGGGGGGGGGGTACATAATACACCAAGAGCTGGGAAGAACCACCTGCAGCCTGCCGAGTACAGCGGCACCTTCGATGCCTGTTTATACTTGCTGGACGTATTAGGACGCCCAGATTTAGCTTTGTGGGTAGGTCATATCACGACAGTGGGAAAGGTCAAGGTAGAGAGGCTCCGTGTGTCTCGGTGAGTATGTAACTTCCGTTCCAGTGACGACATGCAGTTTATTCAAGGTCAACTTTTCTACCACTCTAGTTAGACATTTCTATTTCAACTCATCTCTATCGAAAAATACACCGATTACACTTCCACTCTAATAAAACATTTCTATTTCAGCTCATCTCCATTGAAACACACACCGACGACAACGATGCATCCCGCACCCACTAGATCAATACCTCAAGACGCCCCCCCCCCTCCCCCCCTCCCTCCACACCAGTCCTGGGGCACAGTCTGAGCATTAACATACAACCATCCTTTCGACTCGCGTCTGACTTCCGTCGGCATTGAAGTCAGGCCGGCCTGTGCCTCAGACTTACGTCTTTTTACACCGCTGTCATTTATGCTGTCAAAATGTGACCCACCCGGCTTGTTGGTGTTATCGGTACCTTATTTTTGCACCCGCCTGTGGCGTTTCCGGAAGAAAACGACAACGCACGTTGCACAACCCCCAAGCCACCCCTCTTCTCCCAACACCAGCCTCAAACACCCCTGACACTCCCTGACTACTACCACCCTCATGCGCCCCCCGCCCCCTCCTGGAGCAGCCGAGACAGCGCTTTATGTCGGGCCGGAAGCTTGATGGCATATCGTTCTCAAAGCCACTTCCCTCAACAGCCTGTCGCTTGCGTGAACGGCATGTGTTCCTAAGGTTTCCACGGCAGCGCGAAGCAGAACGGCCGGCAATTTCAGGCAGAGGCTGACAGCCCGGCGGATAGACAGCCAGGCAGGCGGAGAGAGAGAGAGAGAGGGAGAGAGAGAGAGTGGCAGACAGGCTGAGGGCGCAGGTCTGCAGAACACTGCAGGTCTGCAGAACACGGCTCAACCGCCTGCAAGGGAGAGCGGAGCGCCGCATCAGGTCTATAGCAGGCGACACGCAGGCCGGTACGATAGGCGGCGGGTGTATGGATCGGCTGAACGGCTGGGCCGGAGGGAGATTGCCTGAGACGTGAGGGCCCGAGGAAAATATCGTCGCCTTGGACGTTTGTCTTGACCAATGAAAAGAACCAGCGTTAATTGTGCGGCTTCTGTACAGTTCCTGCCACGGCCAGCCGCAGGTGTTGTGTTCTGCCCAGGGGTGTGGCGCTGCATGATGGGCTGGTGAGAGGCGGGATGACCATACGACCGTGTAAATGGACCCCCCGATATCTATCCGCCTGGCCCCTGCCGAGAGGCAACGCAGTGGGGGATGCCTGCTGAGGAGAATCACAAATTGTTCTCGCATTCCCTTTACTTGTCTGGAGCTCCCGACCCGTCAACCTGACTGCGCCTCTGGGCACAGAGGCAGCCTGATCCAGGCGCGGCTCGACAGCGTAATGCTCTATGGATTGCGATGAAGGAATTGCGACTGCATCGGTCTGGTAGACTTGTAATGAAGACATGGAAGAGGCGTAGGCCGTTAAATGCGATATTTCCAAACTCATGGACTGCAGCTGACAAAAATCCGCATACATAAAGATATATATTTATTCATAATGCAAGTGTTGTCTCGTTTGCATAACAACAAGGATTCATCAACGTAGGGGTATACTGGGGAAATCCACATGACGTCAAAGCCTACGTGACACGATTTCTCACTGAAAAGTAATAACAAAAAACAACGACGCGACGATGGAGAAGAAAGTTCATGCATTGCCAACCTTGACCTTGCAGAACGGGAAGTCGTTGTCTGAACAGGAACTGATGGCCGAACAGGCACATCCGGCGGGGGCCGGGGCGGGGGAGGCGGGGCACCATCAGCCCAGCCCCGCCGGCACCCCGGACTCCCGCTACCTGAAGACCTCGAGCTCCATTGACAGCTTTGGGGACATGTCTCGGCGCTATAGCATCTCCACCACGGGGCCACTGGCCGGCCAGGGGGGTCAAGGTCAAGGTCAAGGTCAAGGTCATGGCCTCAAGCGGGAGAAATCGTGGTACTCCAAGCGCGTTCGGCGAAGACTGTGCTACAAAAACGGCGAGTGTAACATATCTCACGTAAACATCAAGAAGCGACGCCAGCGCTACCTGGCGGACATTTTTACCACGTTGGTGGATATCAAATGGCGCTGGAATCTACTCATCTTCGTCATGGCATTCACGCTCAGCTGGCTGCTGTTCGCCCTCTGCTGGTGGCTCATCTGTTTCTCGCACGGCGACTTCGAGAACCGACCGGGCCACAAGCCGTGCGTGGTCGACGTCTATGACTTCACGACGGCCCTGCTGTTCAGCATCGAGACCCAGCACACAATCGGCTACGGAAGCCGCCACACGACACCAAACTGCCCCGAGGCCATCCTGGTCATGATGTTCCAGTCGTGCTTCGGCGTCATCATCCAGGCGCTGATGACGGGCTTGGTCTTCGCCAAGCTGTCGCGGCCCAAGAAGCGCGCCGAGACCCTCATGTTTAGCAAGAACGCCGTGGTGTGCAAGCGAGACGGTCAGCTGTGCCTGCTCTTCCGGGTCGGGGACATGCGCAAGTCGCACATCGTGGAGGCGCACGTACGCGCCATCATGATCAAACGGCGGGTGACGGAGGAGGGGGAGGTGATGCCGCTGTACCAGTACGAGGTGCCGGTGGGGGACGAGGAGGGAGAGCGGCGTCTCTTCCTCGTCTGGCCCGTCATCGTGGAGCACCGGATCGACGAAAACAGTCCCTTCTGGGACGTCTCCCCCGACGACCTCCACAAGGAGCAGTTCGAGCTAATCATCATCCTGGAAGGGATCGTTGAGTCGACAGGGATGACCACCCAGGCTCGAACCTCCTACCTCCCCGGGGAGATCCTGTGGGGACACCGCTTCGAGCGGCTGGTGACCTACCAGAAGGAGAACGGGGATTACGAGATCGACTACTCACGCTTCCACTCCACCATCCCCGTGGACATCCCGCAGTGCAGCGGCAAGGAGCTTCTCGAGTCCGGCGGCACGGCGGGGATGGGGAGGGGGGACGGAGGGGAGGAGGACGAGGACGAGGAGGAGGACGGCCGGTCACACAGACCCGCGGACAACGTGTCGGTCATCTCAGAGACGTCGTCGGCGCCCGGCGCCGGGTGTCCCAAACCCCTGACGCCTTTCATCATGAAGCGTAACGGGATCGCCCAGACGGCGTTCGATCTGGATCCGGATTCGCCGGACTTTCAGGATTATCAGCATCCTGTGGATACATATCACCTGATGGGAAACAGACTATAGCCTACGCCACACCGCCTCACACCGCGCCTCCGTGCCAGCCCTTCCACCACCACCGCGGCGGTTGTGGCATGGGCGGAGGGGCGCCATGTCAAGGTAAGACCTTGTACTTAGAGGACCAGTGAAGTACAATAGTTGAAATGATGTACTCGATTATTGTAAGGTGAACTAGAGACCGAGTCGGATTCAGTGATTCAGTCCATTGCCACCAGGTGGGCAACAGTTAGGAGTTAGAACTAGCCTGGTTGTCAGGGAAGTTGGTAACGTCACAAACGATTTGAGGTATATGTTAGTTTACTGAATGTACCACGCGATTGGTACCCGTGTTTGGCTGTCTCTTACCTTACTTGCCTTAGTCGTATGTTGCATGACATGACATATATATACATGACATGATATATATCCGATGTCTATGTCTTTTATATTGCTTTTTATGTAACTGGTTTGGACATTTCTTAATAAACGCTAACACTAGTAAATGCCGTTGAACAAGACAGCACTGAACCACGCTGAAAGAATTACCACTGAACCACGCTGAAAAATTTAACACTGAACCACGCCGAAAGACTTAACACTGAACCACGCCGAAAGACTTAACACTGAACCACGCCGAAAGACTTGACACTGAACCACGCCGAAGGAATTATCATTGAACCACGCCGAAAGACTTAACACAAAACCGCGCCGTAAGACAACTCTCAACCGCACCATAAGACTTAAATTAACACTAAACCACGCCGTAAGACTTAACACTGAATCACGCCGAAAGAATTAACACTGAACCAAGCCATTAGATTTAACACTAAACCACGCCATTATACTTAACACTGAACCACGCCAAAAGAATTAACACTGAACCACGCCATTAGATTTAACACTAAACCACGCCATTAGACATAACACTGAACCACGCCGAAAGAATTAACACTGAGTCACGCCATTAGACTTAACACTAAACCACGCCATTAGACTGAACACTGAACCACTCCATTATACTTAAAACTGAACCACGCCGAAAGAATTAACACTGAACTACGCCGAAAGAATTAACACTGAACTACGCCGAAAGAATTACCACTGAACCACGCGATTAGACTTAACACTGAACCACCACGCAGACAGTTTTTAGTGGAATCTATGCGTCATACTATGAACGTGACCTAAAAACTGGCGAATGTGTTAAAACTATTTGATATGGTAATGTCTCACTGTAACCGCTAGAATCTGCAATCTGATTCCCATAAACAACGTTGCCTTGGCCTATGTCATGGCGCTCTGGCGTGTGGAGATTCTGGGAAATGTTTCCCTGGTATCAGTGACTAAGTAAGCCACGGGCCCTTATGGCCGGTTCCCTGTGTGGCACAATTGGTTTGACACGTTCAATAAATCAGGGCTTCTCCTCGGATACCCCCCGTGTTAAGCGCGAACTGATGAGCTGTGATGAGGCATTGACTAAAGGGCCAAGTGGGTGACTTGGAAGCCATCGACAATATCCCGTTCGCCGCGGTTACTTCCTGGTGCTATATCGGCTCCCACACACAGCCATAGACGTACCATGCCCCAGATACTATCAGACAAACTTCCCAGTTCCACAGCTTGAATATAGGGCGCTGACGCCAGCAGAGGGGTGGAGCTCCGTGGGTGCGAGGAGAAGGCCGACTTTGATTTGCGAGGTCAGACGGGGGGGGGGGGGGGGGGGGGGGCTAAGAAAAACGGTTGGTAACCCCCTTCACTATTGATCGATAATTGCTTTGGCCCAAACTCAAACCCTTGGCAAGGGTTTCCATGGAAATGGCTGGGCGATGCGATGGTCCCAGGGACGTCAGGGGAACTGGAGCCTCGAACTGCGCCGTCTGACTGCCTGCGACTTACGAGGCCAGGAATAATATCTTTACAAATATAACAAAAGATTCGTTCGATTGTTTTTATTGACAGAATTTCAATTATTGCCTTTGATATTGCGATACAAAAGAAAGCACTTAGAAATAGTAAATCTTATTATAACCATATTATCGGTACATCAAAAACGGGGGGGGGGGGCTAAGAAGAACGGTTGGTAACCCCCTTCACTATTGATCGATAATTGCTTGGGCCCAAACTCAAACCCTTGGCAAGGGTTTCCATGGAAATGGCTGGGCGATGCGATGGTCCCAGGGACGTCAGGGGAACTGGAGCCTCGAACTGCGCCGTCTGACTGCCTGCGACTTACGAGGCCAGGAATAATATCTTTACAAATATAACAAAAGATTCGTTCGATTGTTTTTATTGACAGAATTTCAATTATTGCCTTTGATATTGCGATACAAAAGAAAGCACTTAGAAATAGTAAATCTTATTATAACCATATTATCGGTACATCAAAAACGGGGGGGGGGGGCTAAGAAGAACGGTTGGTAACCCCCTTCACTATTGATCGATAATTGCTTGGGCCCAAACTCAAACCCTTGGCAAGGGTTTCCATGGAAATGGCTGGGCGATGCGATGGTCCCAGGGACGTCAGGGGAACTGGAGCCTCGAACTGCGCCGTCTGACTGCCTGCGACTTACGAGGCCAGGAATAATATCTTTACAAATATAACAAAAGATTCGTTCGATTGTTTTTATTGACAGAATTTCAATTATTGCCTTTGATATTGCGATACAAAAGAAAGCACTTAGAAATAGTAAATCTTATTATAACCATATTATCGGTACATCAAAAACGGGGGGGGGGCTAAGAAGAACGGTTGGTAACCCCCTTCACTATTGATCGATAATTGCTTGGGCCCAAACTCAAACCCTTGGCAAGGGTTTCCATGGAAATGGCTGGGCGATGCGATGGTCCCAGGGACGTCAGGGGAACTGGAGCCTCGAACTGCGCGGTCTGGCTGCCTGCGACTTCCGAGGCCAGGAATAATATCTTTACAAATATAACAAAAGATTCGTTCGATTGTTTTTATTGACTGAATTTTAATTATTGCCTTTGATATTGCGATACAAAAGAAACCACTTAGAAATAGTAAATCTTATTATAACCATATGATCGGTACATCAAAAACGGGGGGGGGGGGGGGCTAAGAAGAACGGTTGGTAACCCCCTTCACTATTGATCGATAATTGCTTGGGCCCAAACTCAAACCCTTGGCAAGGGTTTCCATGGAAATGGCTGGGCGATGCGATGGTCCCAGGGACGTCAGGGGAACTGGAGCCTCGAACTGCGCCGTCTGACTGCCTGCGACTTCCGAGGCCAGGAATAATATCTTTACACATATAACAAAAGATTCGTTCGATTGTTTTTATTGACAGAATTTTAATTATTGCCTTTGATATTGCGATACAAAAGAAACCACTTAGAAATAGTAAATCTTATTATAACCATATTATCGGTACATCAAAAACGTATTATAGCTTCCTGGTCAATTTTTTTAATTCAATTGTGCGACGGGAGTTCTGATGTCTTCTTTAATCTTGCCATGTTCCTGAATGATTATATCACAATGGGCGTTGATATAAACTGACTTATTTTGAAATTTATTTATGCTGTATTTTGGCTATTAAAAACCATTTAAATAAAAAAAAAAAAAAAAAAAACTTTCTTTGTTTCACTGGAAATTATATATGGTTTTCCTAATAAATACAAAACAATGTGCAGGCGGCAAAGTGAGTCCCAGTATCTATATACCAGTATACAGACGGAACAAAATGGCTGCATGACCAGCAGACAACCCCCCCCCCACCCCCTCCAAAAAAACCACCAAAAAGCGTTCCAGCTGAGCCTGAAGAGAAGAAAAAACTATTGTTTTGGCCTGAGCTAATTCCCATTGGAACCAGACAAGAAATAAAATGCGTTTGGGCCTGAGCTATATCCCGTCAGAATCCAACATTACCGGATGTTGTCCCAAGCGAATAAAGAAAGCAACGTGTTATATCGCAGAGCCACACACTCGATGATAATAAGGGAGACTACAAACTGACGTATATCTGCATGATTAGGTTACTATGTCTGCGCTCATGGCGGTTTTTCGGCCCAATTGTTTGATATTGAATCCATTCATTCTAACATTAATGACCTCGACAAATCGATCGCATTAATTAATCGATTAGGTTGGTGGTTTTTAAAGATATTTTTTTTTAACCACGAAGGTCTCATTTCCTTTTTTGGGAAGTAATTCATGATCGAGAAAAATATCATTCGCAACAGAAGCTTTGAAACAAAGTGTTGATCACTAAGCCTCTATGCAAATCCAGATTGCGGTTATTAATGATAATTCATTTTCATGGCATCAGATGGACACAGTATGGAAATAAAAAATCCTTAACTGAATCCTAGGTTAATCGATAAGTTAATGGTAGATGATAAATTTACACATTACACCCCAAGGTGATATGTTGTGACCATATCACCTCCATTACGGTATTGTCATCATATTTTAGACATCACGAGATCACTGAAGCGTCCCTACATGTTATATAAGGACTGTGTTTGTACTCAATAATAGCACCCTATATTTATAAATGGTGAAGCATTGCGTAATCCGCACGAATGCTAACTTCTCCTACTGCAAGATACGGCTACCTTTTTAATTGTTATTAATAAACTACTCTAGACGCTTCCTTATGTAACATTTGCGATATTTCAGTATAAGTATATAATATTAGTATAATGTCGTGTCCTGGCTAATATATGTGGAGAACTTGCTGTGAACCAGCTTCTATGCAAACCATGACATATTATGCACCGGCATATATATATTTATATATATATGCGACATTCGTGCTTCCAATACGCTGTGACGTGTGAGCAACAGCCAAAGCGAGAAGGAATCAAAAATCGAGGTGAATGGAAATTTATGACTCGCTGCTAGCCGTCTTGGCTGTGGGTTCCACTCTAGGTGTGTTGGGTAAGTGGATAAACTGCCAGCGACCCCATGTGGCTGTCGTAAATCTCCGGCCATCTGACATTGACCTAGAAAGCGGCGGGAAATGTCAGGGTCTCATGCCTCTAATAGAAGGACCGGCGGCGAAGGGCCGTAAGGGCCAGCCAAGGAAAGTCATAAAAAGGCACGATGAGCCATGATGGGGCATTGCAGGGCCTACCACAGCACATGGCCGTAACGGGCAGCTAAGGGCAGCGTATAGCCGTAAGGTGCAGCACATGGTAGAGTATGGCAGGAAAGAGGAAGGGTCGAGTATGGCCGGCAAAGACGAAGGGTCGAGTATGGTCGGAAAGAGCAGCAAAGGGTCGAGTATGGTCGGAAAGACGAAGGGTCGAGTATGGTCGGAAAGACGAAGGGTCGAGTATGGCCGTAAAGACGAAGGGTCGAGTACGGCCCGAAAGATGAAGTGTCGAGTATGGCCGCAAAGAGCAGCGAAGGGTCGAGTATGGCCGTAACGAGCAGCGAAGGGTCGAGTATGGCAGGAAAGAGGAAGGGTCGAGTATGGCCGGCAAAGACGAAGGGTCGAGTATAGCCGCAAAGAGCAGCGAATAGTCGAGTATGGCCGTAAAGACGAAGGGTCGAGTATGGCCGTAAAGACGAAGGGTCGAGTATGGCCGCAAAGAGCAGCGAAGGGTCGAGTATGGTCGGAAAGACGAAGGGTCGAGTATGGCCGTAAAGAGCAGTAAAGGGTCGAGTATGGACGGAAAGACGAAGGGTCGAGTATGGTCGGAAAGACGAAGGGTCGAGTATGGCCGTAAAGACGAAGGGTCGAGTACGGCCCGAAAGATGAAGTGTCGAGTATGGCCGCAAAGAGCAGCGAAGGGTCGAGTATGGCCGTAACGGGCAGCGAAGGGTCGAATATGGCAGGAAAGAGGAAGGATCGAGTGCCGGCAAAGACGAAGGGTCGAGTATGGCCGCAAAGAGCAGCGAATAGTCGAGTATGGCCGTAAAGACGAAAGGTCGAGTATGGCCGTAAAGACGAAGGGTCGAGTATGACCGCAAAAAGCAGCGAAGGGCTGAGTATGGCCGTAAAGAAGAGCGAAGGGCCGTGTATGGCCGTAAAGAGCAACAAAGGGTCAAATAAACAGGCTGATATAATCGAGGACATTCAACATGCCTTGTTTTTTTGTTAAATGCTGATACGATGGAACGTAGTTGACAGTTCTTCTCTTCGGGTGTTATTATAACCCGGACATTGCCTTGTTTAAGATGTTAGCTGATCTTACTGTCTACCATATTCGGCATGTGCCTTTGGACTAAAAAATGACAGCAATCCGCATAATGGCTGCATCCGTTACTTCAGTTACTGACCTAATAGAGTGTTAATTAACAATTCATGAGCTACCGTACTCCACACAAGTGGCCCGTGTGGGCCATCGTATGGAGAACGACCACACGTGCCGGCCTGGGGAGCGGTGGTTACAGAGCCATCACCAGGCAGCTCAGAGCCCCCTGTGAAAAGCGCCAGAAGCCAGGCACCCACCCCATTCAGTAGCGCCCACAACGGCCGCCGGGGGGTGGGACCCTCCACGTGACAGGCTGCGGTTATCAATGTCTTGCTGAAGAGATTTCCAATAGCGCGGCTTGTTGACATAACCTCCCAGACTAGGGTTGGGGGGGTTGTACAAACATAGAGGCCTCTCCCGTCAAACAAGCAGGGAGGGCCACTCAGGGTGGGGGTTGGCGGTGGGTAGGTGGAGGCTCCTTACAGAATAGTGGCCGCGTGGGGGAAATTATGAGGAAAAAAACGGAATTTTTGAAAGCACCGACCGACAAATCGGGAGATCAAAAAGCATGTACCCAAGTTAGGCCAAACTGTGTCTGCGAGTTAGGCCAAACCTCGTCCCGAAGTTAGGCAAACACACTGGCCGACACAAGTCAGTAGTGGAGGCAGTTTAACGGTTAATGATAACTCGGGACCGTTGAGAGCCTCCTTCGGGGATGTCGTAATGGCCTACGACACTGTGACCCGTTTTGTCGAGTTCCTATGTTACTGCCCAATGGTATTCACTGCCACTAAAGCAGATACCATTACTTGCTATGACGTGAGGCCGCATGCATAGTATTTTACATAGTTATCCCAGCCCGGCAATTTCCTTGTCCACCAAGATACCGAATAACCTGATTATGTTTTAAAAGTAATGTTGATCATGTCATCTGTAAATGTTATAGAGTTATGGAGCTCCGTATATGCGTATATTGCTCTATATCTGCATCTCTATTTTTATTGCTATTACTGTATATAGCAGTACTTATAGACCGAGTAAATTAATTCCGAAAATTTAAATATTTTACCCGTGGAAGAGGAAGCATTCGGAGTGGTTGTGTAAAATATAAGACTCATAGTTTGTGTGAAACCTTTTAGTTGCGAAATCTGAACAAACTCGGGCATCAAATATGAACCTTCAAACAGGCATTTTTACGTCAAGTGACATACATGCAGGTTCCGGTTTGATCGTTGATAATGCTAATTATAGGCAAGTGTTAGCGTACAGCGTGCGCGTACAGCGCACTGGAACTCGCACTCTTCATGCGGGAACCTACTCTCTTTTTTTCTTCTTTTATATACTTTTTTTCTGTTTAGGCGAACACATACATGCAGACATGACATCTACATTGACAATGACAATGATATCAGATGTTCCATCTATCTTGATAACATTTCAAATCAGCTAGATTCTTGACGGTATCTAATTCTACCCTTTAGTATTCTCTCACATATTGGACGCTACCTTCAACATATATTATTTATTCCTAGACCCACTTAAATTTATATAAGCTTACTGATTCGCCAGAATAACAAAAATGTTGATTATATCTGGAGCATCACTTCTTCCAACGAAAACTAATTGTTTATCAATATTCTCTACTAAATCATTTCCGCGTAAATATAGCTGTGCCATGTGCAATGTTCCATTAAACCTTTACATATTTGCCCAAAACACATGAGTTTGCGTTTCACTGTATCTCGAGCACAATATACAATTGTTATTCTGCTCTATGCCCCATTTATTTAACCAATACCTATTGACCAGAATATTAAAGGCTATACACTGAAATGCGCGTGAGTGTGTTTTTGTAAATAGTTTAATCGGAAGTGTACAGATTCGTTGATAATCTTCAAGTTGTAGTTACGCAATACATATCCAGGTCTTTGGCTTACAAAGAGCAGAATCGGTTAAGTTATTCCTAACACATCTATGAACGCATTCCAAAGGATGTGCTCTACGGGGAGCTCGCCGGGGCCAAAGGCCTAACTGGACGGCCAAAAGCTCAGGTTTAAGCATGTCTGCAAGCGTGACATGAAGGCTTTCGTCATCGATTCAGATTCTTGGGAGGATCTAGCATCCCAAAAGAGGGAATGGGCACGTTTCATGCGTGAGGGATGGCCCAGCACGACGGGCTCTGGTTGGAGAAATTGGACTTGAAACCCCAATCTAGGCGCTCACCATCGAGTACAAACCAAGATTCATCGGTAAGCTCTGTCATAAGCGCAAATGCCGCGACGCAAATCGTATTACTTAAACCAAAACAAAGCAGACTGACGGATAACCAAACACATAATATTCATTATACTTTAAAGTCCAACTCCTGCGCCCAAACGGATTTTTAAGACACGAATCCCAATACATTGTGCCATTGTAAGAAAGTAGCGGTTAAGTTTATTCGGGATCATTATTAAAAGTAATCGTTATTATTAAAATGTTAAGACTTGAAATGATGCCATGCCAAACGCATTGTACATCTATAGTGCGTTTGGCATGCCATCATTTCAAGTCTTGTCGTGTCTTAAAAGTCCGTTTGGGCGCAGGAGTTGGACTTTTAAGTGTAAAGAATATTATGTGTTTGGTTATCGTGGATTCGGACGTAGAGGCACGAAGTGAATGCCCAGCAAGGTGACAGAAAATGAAATCATATGGAGAATGCATGTAATTTATAGTTGAGAACCAACGCTTGCGATAGACAACGAACGTTTTTTGTAGGAAAAGAACCTTGCGAGAGAAAACGAATGTTTGAGAGAGACAACTAACATTTACAAGAAAACGATGAATCGTGAGAAAGTGATGATTTGTGATAGAAAACGTACGGCTGCGACAAAGAACGAAATTGAAAGAGACAACGAACGTTTTCGACAAGCAAACGAAATTGCGAGATACAACGAACGTTTGCGATAGACGACGAACGTTTGCTATAGACGACGAACGTTTGCGATAGCCAACGAACGTTTGCGATAGACGACGAACGTTTGCGATAGCCAACGAACGTTTGCGATAGACGACGAACGTTTGCGATAGCCAACGAACGTTTGCGATAGACGACGAACGTTTGCGATAGACGACGAACGTTTACGATAGACGACAAACGTTTGCGATAGCCAACGAGCGTTTGCGATAGACGACGAACGTTTGCGATAGCCAAGGAACGTTTGCGATAGCCAACGAACGTTTGCGATAGACGACGAACGTTTGCGATAGACGGCGCTAGCGGTGTTGTCAATGGTTCTCGGTATGACTGTACTGCTTCATCCCTCAGGGGCGACCAAATAGTGTTCCTCGGGTCTCTCTCAGCTGGCGCATTAAATCACTTCTATGAACAATGCATTTGTGCGACCGTGGTGCTGGCCAAATTGGGGGGGAGGGGTGATGGGAAAGAGGCGTGTCGGGGTGGGGCGTCGGGTGGCGCGTCGCGCCATAATTTCGGCGGGATATGTGCTCTCCTACAGTGTCGGACAAGGTCACCAGTGCAAAGCTCTTTATTGACCAACGAGGATTCACATTTACGGTCTTTACTTGGTGGCAGGAATGGCAAAATGCCATCTCTTACTTAGGGTGCATTGCTCACCGTTCTTAATGAGCAGGGCAAATATGGTATTCCATTGGCGTCAGTGCTAGACCTCTATATGACCACACTGCAAGTGCAACACTGTAAGTGCATAGTACGTCTCTATATATATGTAGTGTGGCTGTCCATGCACTTACAAACATATATATATATATATATATGCATAGGGATGGAGTACCAGTTAGAGGCGTAGTAAACTCGCCGTAGTTGCTTGTTATCTGTGGCATGGGGCGAGGTCAGTGAGGTCGATTCCACAAAGTTATTTGCCACCATCTCCTGCCCACCTCGATACATTGATGTTGTGCTGATGGGGATAACGGTGCCAGAACACAGCCTGGCACCCGAATCAGTAACCAAGCCACCCATCTCCTCCCTATCTCCTCCCTCCCAACCCGCCCCGTCTTGGGCTTCCCTTGCTGCTAGACCACCATGGCATCCCCTTCTGTTTGGTGCGTCGAAACTAATAAAATATACCATAACATAACAATAACAATAAAGAAGACATCCTAAAATATAGGTTCCCAGTTTTATCCACCCCTCCTTTCTTATGGAAAATAGACATGCATGTAGTTAGTAGGAGAGAAGCGGAGCAAAATAAACGCTTTCGTAAACTAACTGCATCGGCCTTCGGCAGCATTTTACCGTGCAGTTCGGCGAGGCTTTGCGCGGCAGGCCTATGGAAGAGACGACTAGTGCCGCTCAGGTGTCTATATATATAGACCATCACGTGTCAGTTGCTCCCTAACAACAGCCCCTATCTATGCTGCGAGGGCATTCCGCGACATTCGTCCCTCTTTCTTCCTCCGGCTCTCCCTCTCTCTCTTTCTCTCTCGCGGCCTGTCTAGGTGTGGGGCATGCTAAACGGTGTCTGAGGTGGTGAAGCTTACAGGAAATTAGGCGGAAAACGCCGCATAAAGAGAGGTAAGCCTTAAGCGCTCCATCCATTAACATTGCCTATAAAGCGAAACTGTTTACATCCCTATCGCTATATATATCACGTGCCTCTAGCGTATCGCTACGCCTTACACAAGGTATATATGTTGAGGTGGCCGTTGATATGTATATTCGCTATCGGTTTCCTCGTTAAATAAATAGTTTATACAAAAAAAGGTATATATATATGTATATATATGTATATATTTTATATTTAGAACACCCATTGTAGTCCACAGCCTTTGATTTTGCGGTTCGAAAACAAAATGTTCCTGTGATATCTTCTTGACGATATAGGCTGCCACTGTTCCAACGAACAGGTTAATGGTACTCCTCATTAATCGACGCTGTAGCACAAAAACAAACACCCTTCCCTCCAAACCTTCTTCCACAGCAGGAAAATAACGTTGGAAAATTCCGTAACCGGAACAGCGTGTGTGTGACGTCAACAACCTACTTTTCTGGTTATCGTGCAACACATCATTCCCCCCCCCCCCATCGCCCCAAACTCACCTCACCCACCTCGTTCATATCGTCATAGCTTACCATCAGGGGTTCCTTCTGCAAAACACTTCTGAGGCGCTATTCGCTGACGGTGCGTCCGCGTAAAGCATGCCCCCCATTTGTTTATGATAAATGCACACTGGGCCCTCAAGGAACGTAGCACGGTAATTAAGCCACGTGTCTAATCGATCAGAGCGAGAGAAAAAAACGTGAGAGTGATATCATTGTGTTGCCATCATAGTATGTCATTTCTATCGTTTGGCGAGTTCTGCCGTGTTCTGATAATTGATTTATTCATAAAATCAATTCAGAATGGAAAATGAGTCAAATAAATCCATATGACACGCATAGTGTTCGTATATGGAAAAATCTTCAAACCTTACATCTTTTTCGCCGGCAAAAATATGGTTTACTATTAGTGCCTACTCGATTCTCCCCTTCCGGAATCCTTCCAATAATTCGAATCGCCACCGGAAACACCCATGTCGATACCGAAACCCATCATACCTTACAGGTATTGGCGGCGTATATGAGGGTATATACAAGCTGAAGGTTAGGATAATATATTGCTACGGGTATTGGTGATAAGATATGAATGTGGGTCATAATATAACGGCTATAGGTCCGTTTTCCTCCGTCCCGTCATAGTAAAACTACTCCAATTCGTAAGACGCGATCCATTCGTTGTTGCATTTTTTCATAAACGCTTCTCACCTCCTGGGTGAGCACTTTTCTATTTTGAACCCGATCAACTCTCGACAAATGTGTAACTTAGCGCTAAGTAGACTAGGCTAAGTATGGTTTATGAATACGGTCTCTGGAAGAGCGTGCGCAGCATACCTACAGACTTTATTTGATGGCATTTGTTTGGCGATTGACTCTTGCGATTTAACATCTAGGAATGCGTAAGCCTATCCAATACGACACGTCAAAGCCAGCACCCAGTGTGCATACGGTAGCGGGTACACCTAGTCCGCTCCTGGCTCCAACCAAATGGCAGGGGCCGCCCCGATAGCTCAGTGGACTAGAGCGCTCGCATTGAGTGCTCGGGTCACCTGAGAGCCTAACGGCACGTGGATCGGTGGTTTGAGTCCTGCTGTGGCCATGTCTGTGTGGTCGTAGGATAAAGACCCCATGTCTTTCTTCGTAAAGAGTAGGGGGTTACCCCCGGGGACATGGCTCCACTCTCCCTTCCTTCTCCCATTGACGCGATATGACCAAAAGTGGTTAAAGGGTCCTGAATAACCAACCAACCAGCCAAATGGCAGTCGACTGGCCCATGAAGCCACTGAACGTCTTCTCGTCATCCCACTCAAGTATTCAGTGGCGTTTCGGTTTCCACAATGGCCACTTCAAGTCTGCACGGTGCTTCTCACGCCGATGCCTCTGCAGTTTTATAATGGTTCAGTAAATGTCATCACCTCTCAGACAATTTACAAGGGCCGCCCGTTGTTTGCTAGCGTGGTATCTAAATACCGATAGCTGGAGGGTCCGTGTTCAATAATTCCTTCATCGCGCAAGGCATGAATGCCACATGCAATTTTCTCCTAGGAGAATACGTTGACCCCGAAAATGTATTATCTAAAGCCGGAAATTATTTTGGCTCGGTGGACTGATTGCCGGAGCACAGTAATTAGCGAATAAACTCACACTATATTTACCTATTTTGAAAAGCTATATAACTGCGATAATCCGTCTGCCCTGCTGGGTTTGGACTTTTGACCTGATTTGATTTGATATTTATTGACTTATAACAAAAAATGACATATCTCGTTTCTTGGTGGTAGGTCTGCTCCCCGAGAGGGAAGGCCTAGGGGGGTGGGGGGTGGGGGGGAGGGAGCGATACTGGCGGTTTATCTTCAGGGAAGATAAACAGGACATGGTTCTTATCTTGACCTGGTATGGAGCCGCGATGGGTCTTTACTGGCCCCAGGACTTGGCGCGCAATAGTTATACAAGCACTTGTGTTGATGGATTTTACGGCTGAATGCCATGTTGTGGGGTTCCCGTCAGAGTTGCCACTGACGGAGAGGGAGACAAGTTAGATGGCATTGATGAAAACGTTTGCCTTTATGCTTCACGAGAGTGCAGTGGATATTACAACTGGGTGGTCTTTTTCAATGATCGATAACTTGCTGCATTCTAGTCACCTCTCATGGTCAATCAGAATATTCTCATCAGTAGTATTGAGTCGATGAGTCAACGACTTCACGGCAAGCATACGTCACCGATATGAGAAAGGGTGCATTATCGAATAGTGAACACTCGTTTTCATGGTGCTGAAAAATGGGAGTATGCGTATTTAATGCAAATTACCACTTGCACATAAATGACCAATGCATTTTTTCATGGTTTTCAACTAGCAGAGAGGGGCCGGCCCTGTAGCTCAGTGGGCTAGAACGCTCGCATTGAGTGTTCTGGCCACCTGAGAGCCTAACAGCTCGTGGATCGATGGTTCGAGCCCCGCTGTGGCCATGTCTGTGTGGTCGCAGGATAAAGATCCCATGTCCTTCTTCGCAAAGAGTAGAGGGTTACCCCCGGGGACATGGTTCCACTCTCCCTTCCTTCTCTCATTGACGCGATATAACCAAAAGTGGTCCTGAATATACAACCATCAACTAGCAGAGATTGCGGTTACATTGACACTATATGGTTACTGACGCATCTGAAATATTTAGCACAATTGGAGGGGGGGGCAAAATAAATTCAAATACAATTTAAGGCATTTCATTTCTTTGACCTTAATCAAGTCAAGAACACAACTGAAGGAGTGACGTTACATTAATCAAAAGTACTCAATACCATTATGAAACATTTGTAAAATACCAATCATTTACAATCCTTTTTTGCGGGGTAATAAAGCATTTGATGTTCTGCTGCGTGTTAATAAATTGTTTTCCTGATAATAATGAACTAGAATTTGTCAAGCATAGCTTGAGAGGAAAGACGAAAATCGGGGGATAGGTGCAACTGACCATGAGCCGATAACTATGAAAGGTCACAGATAAAGGGGCCGCATTCATAATCCCGCTTATAACATAGCTGGAAGATAGCGAGAATATATGAATCTCCAAAAAGTCTCTAAAGAATACCCTGAAACAAACCGCGGATATATACCCAATATTACCCAATGTGGACCTGTTTCGTTGTGGTGCGAGATATAAAGATCGAGACGGGCGGATGTTGTGCTTCGGTCGAGCCAATGGAAGACCGAGGGCAGGATTTCGTATGAAATATGACTGATCGAGCGGGTTTGGGGACTTCTGAAACAGTAGCATATACGTACAACGCGGCACTTTGGCGTAGTGGATAAGGCGTTCGACAGTGGGCATGAAGGTTGGGTGTTCAAACCCAACTGGGTACCTATCATTAGGTCTGGAAACACATTTCGGTTGATGAAACATTCGGCCTGCTGGCGTCCCTTTTTGACAATAAAATTGCAAAGGGCTAGCGACAACATTGGGGGATAGGCCGAAACGTCATTGCGTACTCACGCGTCATATCTTTATAATGGGATTGGCCATGTTAATGTTTGATTATTTCTTTGCGTCCAAACTGCTGGTTCGATTTCGTTGGAATTTAGCACACATGATATTAGTAATATTGGTACATATTGCACCACATATAGGTAATTTTTATTAGGTTACAATTTGATGATCCAATAATTCCAAAACTATAAATGTGAGGTGAAATCTGAGGGCACATTACTTTTGCGCCTGTCTCTGAAGAATATTCTGAAACAAACCGTGGATCTGTAGACCCAATATTAACGGAGTTACGCTCGAAAACATGTTTCGTGACCTTGAACTTGACCTTGCCGTGACCTTGACATTGCCGTGACCTTGACCTTGGAAGCTTAACCTTGATCAATATAGTACTTTCCGCCCAAATACTACTGTCATGTTTCACGCAAGGTGTCGTTTGTCTGAGATGTCCCCTTCATGGAGAAATTGGGGAGGTCATTTTCCCGCCAAAATGCTCCCGTATGGTCCCATGTTAAACTTTGGGAATTTTTAGCGGGAAAACTATGCGTGATAGGCAAAATGTGAAGGCGGTTTCCATATCCAAGTCGACGTTTGCCCGTCGTTTGAAACTAATCCCGACTCTCTAGCGTCGCTATTAAGCGAACGGCGGCCATCGCAACCCCGAAAGAGTGCCGGTCCATATCGCCGTTGACTCATAATGGGAGCGTCGGCATGGAGGGGGGTGCACCTCTTGTGAGCGCTCTAGCGGCCAAACTAAGCGTCCTAGAGCATTTCTGAGGTGGTGTTCATAAGTCTAGCTCACATTTCTCTCTCCATTCATGCCAAATCTGGGCTCCCTATCTCAAATATTAACCGAGTTATGGCCTTGCAAAGTTCAAAACGCCACTTGACACGTACGCTGAATATAGATTGGCCGATTACTCGAAAATCGTTCAGTATCCGGAACATTTGAGCCAGTCATGCGTGTCCGCCTCTCTCCGCAGAATACTCTCCAACAAACAACGAATCTCTAGACGCGATATTAACGAAGTTACGCGGGAACACATGTTTCGTGTCCTTGACCTTGCTGCGACCTTGACCTTGGAAGCGTGACCTTGACCAATATAGTTATTCGTGCCCAATTACTAATGTCATGTATCACGCCAGGTGACGTTTGTCTCACTTGTGCCCTTCACGGAGAAATTGAGACCACTTTCCCGCCAAAATGCTGCCGTAGGATCCCATGTTAAACTTTGGGAATTTTTAGCGGGAAAACTATTCGGGCGATTTTTACAATTTTGAGGCGATATATAACGTACCTATGGGCCCAATAACAGAAATAATGGTGAGCGTCATTAGATGAAAACTAAGACAGTAGTAGTGATTTTTCCGATTTTTGGTCCTATCTTTCAATGGTTAAGCGAAATGTGAAAAATTCCTGTGACCTTGACCTTTGACCTAGATTGCCCATCTACAAACTTGGTCTGACGGTAGGCCGTGGCATTATCTATGCAGAAGGAGAAGTCGATATCTCAAACTTTGTAAAAAAAAAAAAAAAATCCAAAGTTGTCAATTTTCAAGAGCCCGTGGCGCGAAAACTTTTCATCCTACATCAAATCTGATGTCAGTAACGAGAAAGACTTTGAGGAGCTGAGTATTTTGACACTAATTGCGGCTCTCTAACTGCAATATTAAGAGAGCTAGAGCGGAAAATGTGTTTTGGACGTATGACGTCATCGTGACCTTGACCTTTGAGTTATATTGCCCATTCACGAACTTGACCTGTCGATTGGCTGTCGGAATGTTTTGGTAAAAGAAGAGAACGATATCTTTAGGCATTCGACAGATAATGTTCCGACAGACAGACAGACAGACAGACAGACAGACTAGAATTTGTCAAGCATAGCTTGAGAGGGAAGACGAAAATCGGGGGATAGGTGCAACTGACCATGAGCCGATAACTATGAAAGGTCACAGATAAAGGGGCCGCATTGATAATCCCGCTTATAACATAGCTGGAAGATAGCGAGAATATATGAATCTCCAAAAAGTCTCTAAAGAATACTCTGAAACAAACCGCGGATATATACCCAATATTACCCAATGTGGACCTGTTTCGTTGTGGTGCGAGATATAAAGATCGAGACGGGCGGATGTTGTGCTTCGGTCGAGCCTATGGAAGACCGAGGGCAGGATTTCGTATGAAATATGACTGATCGAGCGGGTTTGGGGACTTCTGAAACAGTAGCATATACGTACAACGCGGCACTTTGGCGTAGTGGATAAGGCGTTCGACAGTGGGCATGAAGGTTGGGTGTTCAAACCCAACTGGGTACCTATTATTAATATTTTTTCGTTTTTATGCTGGAAACACATTTCGGTTGATATAAAAGAAACATTCGGCCCGCGGGCGTCAGTTTTTGAACATAGAATTGCAAAGGGCTAGTGACAATATTGGGTTATATAGGCCGAAACGTCTCGATCCGTCTTCAAGTGGCGGAATCGAGTCTTTATAATGGGATAATATTTCTTTGCGTTCAAACTACTGGTTCGATTTCCATGGCATTTGGCACACATGATGTTAGTAATATTGGTACATATTCCACCACATGTAGGTAATCTACCTGCATGCATGTGGTCACCGCAATTTTGTATAATTTTTCTTGGGTTACAATTGATCATCCAACTCAAAAACTATAAATGTGAGGTGAAATCTGAAGGCACACAACTTTCGCGCCTGTCTCTGAAGAATACTTTGAAACAAACCGCGGATCTCTAGACCCAATATTAACTGAGTTACGCGGGAAAACATGTTTCATGACCATGACCTTGCCGTGACCTTGACCTTGGAAGCGTAACCTTGATCAATATAGTACTTTCCGCCCAAATACTACTGTCATGTTTCACGCAAGGTGTTGTTTGTCTGAGATGTCCCCTTCATGGAGAAATTGGGGAGGTCATTTTCCCGCCAAAATGCTCCCGTAGGGTCCCATGTTAAACTTTGGGAATTTTTAGCGGGAAAACTATGCGTGATAGGCAAAATGTGAAGGCGGTTTCCATATCCAAGTCGACGTTTGCCCGTCGTTTGCAACTAATCCCGACTCTCTAGCGTCGCTATTAAGCGAACGGCGGCCATCGCAACCCCGAAAGAGTGCCGGTCCATATCGCCGTTGACTCATAATGGGAGCGTCGGCATGGAGGGGGGTGCACCTCTTGTGAGCGCTCTAGCGGCCAAACTAAGCGTCCTAGAGCATTTCTGAGGTGGTTTTCATAAGTCTAGCTCACATTTCTCTCTCCATTCATGCCAAATCTGGGCTCCCTATCTCAAATATTAACCGAGTTATGGCCTTGCAAAGTTTAAAACGCTACTTGACACGTACGCTGAATATAGATTGGCCGATTACTCGAAAATCGTTCAGTATCCGGAAACATTTGAGCCAGTCATGCGTGTCCGCCTCTCTCCGCAGAATACTCTCCAACAAACAACGAATCTCTAGACGCGATATTAAGGAAGTTACGCGGGAACACATGTTTCGTGTCCTTGACCTTGCTGCGACCTTGACCTTGGAAGCGTGACCTTGACCAATATAGTTATTCGTGCCCAATTACTAATGTCATGTATCACGCCAGGTGACGTTTGTCTCACTTGTGCCCTTCACGGAGAAATTGAGACCACTTTCCCGCCAAAATGCTGCCGTAGGATCCCATGTTAAACTTTGGGAATTTTTAGCGGGAAAACTATTCGGGCGATTTTTACAATTTTGAGGCGATATATAACGTACCTATGGGCCCAATAACAGAAATAATGGTGAGCGTCATTAGATGAAAACTAAGACAGTAGTAGTGATTTTTCCGATTTTTGGTCCTATCTTTCAATGGTTAAGCGAAATGTGAAAAATTCCTGTGACCTTGAACTTTGACCTAGATTGCCCATCTACAAACTTGGTCTGACGGTAGGCCGTGGCATTATCTATGCAGAAGGAGAAGTCGATATCTCAAATATTGTAAAAAAAAAAAAAAATCCAAAGTTGTCAATTTTCAAGAGCCCGTGGCGCGAAAACTTTTCATCCTACATCAAATCTGATGTCAGTAACGAGAAAGACTTTGAGGAGCTGAGTATTTTGACACTAATTGCGGCTCTCTAGCTGCAATATTAAGAGAGCTAGAGCGGAAAATGTGTTTTGGACGTATGACGTCATCGTGACGTTGACCTTTGAGTTATATTGCCCATCTACGAACTTGACCTGTCGATTGGCTGCCGGAATGTTTTGGTAAAAGAAGAGAACGATATCTTTAGTCATTCGACAGATAATGCTCCGACAGACAGACAGACAGACACACACACAGACATAGCTTGAGAGGAAAGACGAAAATCGGGGGATAGGTGGAACTGACCATGAGCCGATAACTATGAAAGGTCACAGATAAAGGGGCCGCATTGATAATCCCGCTTATAACATAGCTGGAAGATAGCGAGAATATATGAATCTCCAAAAAGTCTCTAAAGAATACTCTGAAACAAACCGCGGATATATACCCAATATTACCCAATGTGGACCTGTTTCGTTGTGGTGCGAGATATAAAGATCGAGACGGGCGGATGTTGTGCTTCGGTCGAGCCTATGGAAGACCGAGGGCAGGATTTCGTATGAAATATGACTGATCGAGCGGGTTTGGGGACTTCTGAAACAGTAGCATATACGTACAACGCGGCACTTTGGCGTAGTGGATAAGGCGTTCGACATTGGGCTTGATGGTTGGGTGTTCAAACCCAACTGGGTACCTATTATTAATATTTTTTCGTTTTTATGCTGGAAACACATTTCGGTTGATGAAACAGTCGGCCGGCTGGCGTCCCTTTTTGACAATAAAATTGCAAAGGGCTAGGGACAACATTGGGGGATAGGCCGAAACGTCATTGCGTACTCACGCGTCATAGCTTTATAATGGGATTGGCCATGTTAATGTTTGATTATTTCTTTGCGTCCAAACTGCTGGTTCGATTTCGTTGGAATTTAGCGCACATGATATTAGTAATATTGGTACATATTGCACCACATAGGTAATTTTTATTAGGTTACAATTTGATGATCCAATAATTCCAAAACTATAAATGTGAGGTGAAATCTGAGGGCACATTACTTTTGCGCCTGTCTCTGAAGAATATTCTGAAACAAACCGTGCATCTGTAGACCCAATATTAACGGAGTTACGCGCGAAAACATGTTTCGTGACCTTGAACTTGACCTTGCCGTGACCTTGACATTGCCGTGACCTTGACCTTGGAAGCGTAACCTTGATCAATATAGTACTTTCCGCCCAAATACTACTGTCATGTTTCACGCAAGGTGTCGTTTGTCTGAGATGTCCCCTTAATGGAGAAATTGGGGAGGTCATTTTCCCGCCAAAATGCTCCCGTAGGGTCCCATGTTAAACTTTGGGAATTTTTAGCGGGAAAACTATGCGTGATAGGCAAAATGTGAAGGCGGTTTCCTTATCCAAGTCGACGTTTGCCCGTCGTTTGCAACTAATCCCGACTCTCTAGCGTCGCTATTAAGCGAACGGCGGCCATCGCAACCCCGAAAGAGTGCTGGTCCATATCGCCGTTGACTCATAATGGGAGCGTCGGCATGGAGGGGGGTGCACCTCTTGTGAGCGCTCTAGCGGCCAAACTAAGCGTCCTGGAGCATTTCTGAGGTGGTTTTCACAAGTCTAGCTCACATTTCTCTCTCCATTCATGCCAAATCTGGGCTCTCTATCTCAAATATTAACCGAGTTATGGCCTTGCAAAGTTTAAAACGCCACTTGACACGTACGCTGAATATAGATTGGCCGATTACTCGAAAATCGTTCAGTATCCGGAAACATTTGAGCCAGTCATGCGTGTCCGCCTCTCTCCGCAGAATACTCTCCAACAAACAACGAATCTCTAGACGCGATATTAAGGAAGTTACGCGGGAACACATGTTTCGTGTCCTTGACCTTGCTGCGACCTTGACCTTGGAAGCGTGACCTTGACCAATATAGTTATTCGTGCCCAATTACTAATGTCATGTATCACGCCAGGTGACGTTTGTCTCACTTGTGCCCTTCACGGAGAAATTGAGACCACTTTCCCGCCAAAATGCTGCCGTAGGATCCCATGTTAAACTTTGGGAATTTTTAGCGGGAAAACTATTCGGGCGATTTTTACAATTTTGGTGCGATATATAACGTACCTATGGGCCCAATAACAGAAATAATGGTGAGCGTCATTAGATGAAAACTAAGACAGTAGTAGTGATTTTTCCGATTTTTGGTCCTATCTTTCAATGGTTAAGCGAAATGTGAAAAATTCCTGTGACCTTGACCTTTGACCTAGATTGCCCATCTACAAACTTGGTCTGACGGTAGGCCGTGGCATTATCTATGCAGAAGGAGAAGTCGATATCTCAAACTTTGTAAAAAAAAAAAAAAAATCCAAAGTTGTCAATTTTCAAGAGCCCGTGGCGCGAAAACTTTTCATCCTACATCAAATCTGATGTCAGTAACGAGAAAGACTTTGAGGAGTTGAGTATTTTGACACTAATTGCGGCTCTCTAACTGCAATATTAAGAGAGCTAGAGCGGAAAATGTGTTTTGGACGTATGACGTCATCGTGACCTTGACCTTTGAGTTATATTGCCCATTCACGAACTTGACCTGTCGATTGGCTGTCGGAATGTTTTGGTAAAAGAAGAGAACGATATCTTTAGGCATTCGACAGATAATGCTCCGACAGACAGACAGACAGACAGACAGACAGACAGACAAACCGAACACACCGACATAAGACGAAAATCGTAGATTTTCGTCTTAACTAGAATTTGTCAAGCATAGCTTGAGAGGAAAGACGAAAATCGGGGGATAGGTGCAACTGACCATGAGCCGATAACTCTGAAAGGTCACAGATAAAGGGGCCGCATTCATAATCCCGCTTATAACATAGCTGGAAGATAGCGAGAATATATGAATCTCCAAAAAGTCTCTAAAGAATACTCTGAAACAAACCGCGGATATATACCCGATATTACCCAATGTGGACCTGTTTCGTTGTGGTGCGAGATATAAAGATCGAGACGGGCGGATGTAGTGCTTCGGTCGAGCCTATGGAAGACCGAGGGCAGGATTTCGTATGAAATATGACTGATCGAGCGGGTTTGGGGACTTCTGAAACAGTAGCATATACGTACAACGCGGCACTTTGGCGTAGTGGATAAGGCTTTCGACAGTGGGCATGAAGGTTGGGTGTTCAAACCCAACTGGGTACCTATTATTAATATTTTTTCGTTTTTATGCTGGAAACACATTTCGGTTGATATAAAAGAAACATTCGGCCCGCGGGCGTCAGTTTTTGAACATAGAATTGCAAAGGGCTAGTGACAATATTGGGTTATATAGGCCGAAACGTCTCGATCCGTCTTCAAGTGGCGGAATCGAGTCTTTATAATGGGATAATATTTCTTTGCGTTCAAACTACTGGTTCGATTTCCATGGCATTTGGCACACATGATGTTAGTAATATTGGTACATATTCCACCACATGTAGGTAATCTACCTGCATGCATGTGGTCACCGCAATTTTGTATAATTTTTCTTGGGTTACAATTGATCATCCAACTCAAAAACTATAAATGTGAGGTGAAATCCGAAGGCACACATCTTTCGCGCCTGTCTCTGAAGAATACTTTGAAACAAACCGCGGATCTCTAGACCCAATATTAACTGAGTTACGCGGGAAAACATGTTTCATGACCATGACCTTGCCGTGACCTTGACCTTGGAAGCGTAACCTTGATCAATATAGTACTTTCCGCCCAAATACTACTGTCATGTTTCACGCAAGGTGTTGTTTGTCTGAGATGTTCCCTTCATGGAGAAATTGGGGAGGTCATTTTCCCGCCAAAATGCTCCCGTAGGGTCCCATGTTAAACTTTGGGAATTTTTAGCGGGAAAACTATGCGTGATAGGCAAAATGTGAAGGCGGTTTCCATATCCAAGTCGACGTTTGCCCGTCGTTTGCAACTAATCCAGACTCTCTAGCGTCGCTATTAAGCGAACGGCGGCCATCGCAACCCCGAAAGAGTGCCGGTCCATATCGCCGTTGACTCATAATGGGAGCGTCGGCATGGAGGGGGGTGCACCTCTTGTGAGCGCTCTAGCGGCCAAACTAAGCGTCCTAGAGCATTTCTGAGGTGGTTTTCATAAGTCTAGCTCACATTTCTCTCTCCATTCATGCCAAATCTGGGCTCCCTATCTCAAATATTAACCGAGTTATGGCCTTGCAAAGTTTAAAACGCCACTTGACACGTACGCTGAATATAGATTGGCCGATTACTCGAAAATCGTTCAGTATCCGGAAACATTTGAGCCAATCATGCGTGTCCGCCTCTCTCCGCAGAATACTCTCCAACAAACAACGAATCTCTAGACGCGATATTAACGAAGTTACGCGGGAACACATGTTTCGTGTCCTTGACCTTGCTGCGACCTTGACTTTGGAAGCGTGACCTTGACCAATATAGTTATTCGTGCCCAATTACTAATGTCATGTATCACGCCAGGTGACGTTTGTCTCACTTGTGCCCTTCACGGAGAAATTGAGACCACTTTCCCGCCAAAATGCTGCCGTAGGATCCCATGTTAAACTTTGGGAATTTTTAGCGGGAAAACTATTCGGGCGATTTTTACAATTTTGAGACGATATATAACGTACCTATGGGCCCAATAACAGAAATAATGGTGAGCGTCATTAGATGAAAACTAAGACAGTAGTAGTGATTTTTCCGATTTTTGGTCCTATCTTTCAATGGTTAAGCGAAATGTGAAAAATTCCTGTGACCTTGACCTTTGACCTAGATTGCCCATCTACAAACTTGGTCTGACGGTAGGCCGTGGCATTATCTATGCAGAAGGAGAAGTCGATATCTCAAACTTTGTAAAAAAAAAAAAAAAAATCCAAAGTTGTCAATTTTTAAGAGCCCGTGGCGCGAAAACTTTTCATCCTACATCAAATCTGATGTCAGTAACGAGAAAGACTTTGAGGAGCTGAGTATTTTGACACTAATTGCGGCTCTCTAGCTGCAATATTAAGAGAGCTAGAGCGGAAAATGTGTTTTGGACGTATGACGTCATCGTGACGTTGACCTTTGAGTTATATTGCCCATCTACGAACTTGACCTGTCGATTGGCTGCCGGAATGTTTTGGTAAAAGAAGAGAACGATATCTTTAGTCATTCGACAGATAATGCTCCGACAGACAGACAGACAGACAGACAGACAGACAGACAAACCGAACACACCGACATAAGACGAAAATCGTAGATTTTCGTCTTAACAAACCGAACACACCGACATAAGACGAAAATCGTAGATTTTCGTCTTAATAATAGACCCCTTTGGCATCTTCTGATATGGCAGATGGTATCGTCCAACTCCATCAACATGCATTGGTCTAAAGTCAATGGTAAACTGAATGTTTATCAATCAACCACCTATCAATCAGTGGTTTTTGACATCACGTAAATAACGTACTTAACCGGGATTTCGCACCGATATAAACCAAACGGCACCTGGTCCGCTTTAGTAGGTTAGACGTAACCTAATGTAACCTGGGCCTGCTGAGTAGGTGGCCGGATGGTGGCAACTTCGCAGCTTCCTCATCTAAGGTATCAGTTTTCTGTATTTGCAGACGGTACACCGGTAGAATGCGGGCGTTGGGCCCGTAGTTCAAGGTGGCCCATTCCTCGCGTCAGGCCCACGAAATGGAAACCATCATCATCATCGCTATCATCATCAACTGACTGACAGGCGTCGGCGAAAACCGCGCGCTCATATCCCGGCTGTCAGTTGACTTACCAACCAGGGATATGGTGTGTGTGGATCCAGGAATTTGTGAAGGGGGGAGTTTGCAGTATAACAGATCAACAGTGCTTCCTCAGGGGAACAGACGAGGGGACGCCACCCCGATCCCACCTGCCACCACCCCATCCCCCCACCCTCCTTCAGATCCTCCGCCGATCCAATGGATCAGCCACCGCTGACTGCAGATACCGGAATCCGTCAATTGGCTACAGACCTATAGCCACGCAGAAATGGTGCGGTAACTAGAGCGATTTGTACCTGGTTGATGATGTACATTAGTAGAGTGACAGCCAGCCAGCTTGGCGCAAGTGCCCCCAGGCAAGCCCGCTTCTCTAGGGGCACAACGGTAACGATGTTAAAATCCTTCGACGTTAGTAGGGAATCGACTGTAGCTTTTCTTATAATGTGGGCGCGTACAATAATAGTGCTTACGTATTCTATATACCTTGTTCTATCTTCTGACATTAAGAAAGTGTCATATTTTCGCGAACAAATGTTGGAGCATGTGACTTTTCAGTACCAACCGCCATGCGTATGCAGCGCCACCTGGCGAATCCCGCCACCATTTGAACCATTTGTAGCCTGGGTCCCAAACTTTGTAACAGTCAATGACCCGTGAAAAAGGGCGCTGCTGTTGTCCTTAAGTTCAAAGTGAGCGACTGACAAGGCCCTCTAGCGGAAAGTCATATGCTAATGGAGAGGAGGAACCAAGTCGCATTCACAGGTACTGGCATCCGCCAAAAACAAATATAGCGGACGGCTGGTCGGGAACTAGCTTGAATATTCAGACGTTGCAATTTAGACAGTCGGATAATAAAGCCCATCAGAATAAGCTGGTTGTAACGTTTGAAAGTTCAGGCTAGTCGGGAACAGTTGTGTGCTCCAACATTTCTTCGCGAAAATATAACAAAAACAACCTAGTGTCGACACACTTTATTGATAGAACAAGGTATATAGAATACGTAAACACTATGATTGTTCGAGCACACATTAAAAAAAAAGCTACAGTCGATTCCCTACTAACGTCGAAGGATTTTAACATTGTTACCGCTGTGCCCCTAGAGAAGCGGGCTTACCTGGGGGCACTTGCGCCAACCAGCCAGCCAGCTAGCCAGAGTCGGTCAGCCAGCCAGCCAGAGACGGTCAGCCCGATCCCATCCACCTGACGCATGTATCGCCTATCGGAGTGATATATATAGCCGGAACCCCCTGGCCCTGAACCTAAACCCATACTGCGATACCACAGTCGAGAAGGCCCCGTGTAGACAAGGGAGGAGCCCCGCCTCTGTCGTGACGACGAAACCTGGCCAATCATTGCCGCGGTAACTGAAGAGAACAAAGTCAAAATTTACCCGTTGCGTAGATCGACTTAAGTCAAGGCATACGTCGGAATTAATTCGTCAGCGGTGACCTATCATATATTCCCATCCGGTCTAGAATTGCCAGACCTGCCTAGAACGGTCAGACCTGTCTGGAATGGCCAGACCTGTCTGGAATGGCCATGACCTTGACATTAATGGCGGAGCGAGGCGCAAACCTACGCACTGGAAGATAGAAGATTTCTGGAACGTTTAAGTGCAGGCTACTTTTATGACTCCCCATACTTTTTGGTACCTTCGAGTGCATGCGTTCATGGCCACTTCATCCACCGCTCCACGCTGGCGTGTGTTCAGAACACTGAGGGCAGACCTTCACTGAGGCTGCAGTCTAGGCCGCATCAGGAAACGATTCATCAATGACCGTTTAATGTACGGGGCCCGGTTTAGGACATCGCGATATCTTTTTTTTACAAAGAAAATAATTAGTCGTTCCAAATTTTCAGGACTTTTTTTCAACAAAAATAACTCGTTCCAAGCTCAGTTTCGATTCCCTAGTTATTTTTTTTTCGAAGGCCCCGTTGTCGTAGCGTTATCGACTGTATACGTAAGTACTGTAAGTACGTTGCATGTGCAACCCCCATCTGTCTCTGGGTTGTTTGGCGCGGTTTATCCCATGTGTGCACTAAGGTGGCCTAAACAACAGATCATATATACAAAAAATATCTCGTTCCAAACTTGGTCGCGGACCGAGTAACGAGAGGCCATATATCTGTGAGAGCCGCAGGGGGAATGTCACGGTCTATTATCGTGTCGCTTGCATAGGCTGATGTACTGTGTCTTGATGATCTGTCACTGAATATAATATGAAGTACCGTATTTAATTACACTAAAAAAAGTCCCGTCAGTGGAGACAAGCCAAATATTTTTCTGTGGGTATTTGGACATAGCCATATATATTATGGGCACATTATGATGAAGCTTCGTTCGGTCCCCTCATTTCGTGCCCTCCAATTTAGTGGCCGTGTGATGATAGTTCAAGGTCTATTGTAAGTGCATCAAGTTGTTTAATAAATAAATTGAACGTACACAGCTATGCATATGTGAAACGGATGAAGCGTACAAGTATACAAATACTTAAGGTAATTTATTAGGAACCAGTATGAATAAGTCTGATGGATAATATAGGCGACGTGGTCACATAACCGCTCGTATCCCACGCTTGGGTTGTATGGCAAGCGGATCTCTCATAATATACCTTCTTGCGTTCCCATGTCGGCATTCCACGTGATGTGACTGATACACGTGGTATTGCATGTACCCATGGTACAGCCGTTAATTTCATTGGGCGCCAAACGCCGAATAAACATTTCTGGTGAATAACGTCCAATCGGTACCTGCGATAAGTAGAGTCGCTACGATAATCACGTAGGGCCCCAGAGGGGCTTTTTCGACACGCGATATGGCTACCCCCACCTCAGGGGCCCTATATAGTGTGAGTATTGTGGCATTGGCGCCGAATTTTCATGTCTGGAATTCATTATGACTCATACACTCCTTACACCCGGCGAAAACGTAAATTGGAGGAGAGTTTGCCGATATGAGCGTGCCAACGGCCTGCTGGATCTCGGCGTACGTTCGGCTTGTCATGCTCTTTATAGCGATCGATTAAATGAAATCGTGTGTGCTGTGAAACTGAAACAAAAATAAAGTGTTACTCAAGTGAAATGTGTATTTGTTCTTATCACCTATTTGATAGATGTACATGTATTGCATGTGTAACGTACCCCCTTTTATATATAGGGGGTAGTGTTTAGCCGGTGCAATGGTGGGATATAGAAGGTGGACCAGTGATTGTGCAGGTACCAGTGATTGCGCACTTGCATTAATTTTATTTTATTTATATGAATTTGTGTCCAAACTAACCAGACAGATGCCTTCATGCGTGACAGCTAACTTGATGTCTATTTTGTAAGATTCCAGGTGATCTGCATATTATTTTTACCATCTTTTGCTTGGTGCGCAATCACTGGACCTGCGCAATCACTGGTCCAATTACTATATCCCTATCCACCGTACCTTAACCTATCCTTCAATCTCGACTTCTCGTTGTGTACTTTTAAAACCCTGAACTCAAACCTATCCGGCGACAACCTAGAGTTCGTTCCTTAAAATAACCTGGGCTTACTGTTAACTGATCTTACTGCAAACATGCATATCTAAATATCCGTAACTAAGACTCCCAACTTCGGAACTCAACCCGCGTAAAACAGTTACACTGCTATACGACAAGGAAACAACATACGAGACAGAGCCAACAACACTGAACGTGATTAGTCAATTCATTACTTTATTCTATGCTACGAAACTCGATACATATACGACGAAGGCATGAGCCTAGACAGAACTACGAGTCATCCATAACCTAACCGGTTCCAACCGGTTGACCACGCCTGAACTTACGCCTGAACTTAGGCAAACAACAAACTCACCAGCTCTATGCAGCACCAATTTTGATATGAACAATACAAACCAGAAACTCCTATGCATACATATAATGTGCGCTCAACCAATCCTACCTAACCTAACTTGCGACACACTGCCGCGTCAAACCCGTGTAATGGGTATCACTGGGGGCCGGGCTCCCTCCCCATGACGCTAACGGGCCAGTACAGGCAGCCTTGCGGCTTATTACGGAGATGCTGGTATCATGGCCGACCCGTAACGGCCCATACACGACTTTGCAATTATACGCCATCTTGGAAAAATCGAGACTAGCGCAAAGAGTTATGGGAAATATTTTGGTGCTATCTGGACTTTTTCTATGGAGATAAATACCATATTCCACGTATTGGCAAGGCATGTATAAAGTTAATGAGCATATCTAACTTACATTCAGATTACGTAACTTTTCCCTTACATAGATGACACTATTTCATGTTTAAATGTCTACAAAATACGTTGTCATCTTGACATCTCGCAAAGACTAAAATAATAACCAGAATGCATTGCACATGCAGTGGCGCCTCACGGTGGCAAAATTGGAACTACGATTAGCGAAGTGGTCTATTGCTGGGCCAGTTAACGCTTTGCCGCTATACCACCGTTATACGCCGGTATCGGCAAGCCGCAATTGGCCCGATTGGCAAGTGCCAGTGCAGGCCCGATATCGGCGCAGTAGCGACAGAAAAGACACAGTAGAGGGCAGCACTTTCATTCCGTTTGAGGCTGTATCTCTCAGCGCCACCTAGCGAATAAGACTTGTTTATTATGGGATGTACGACTGTTTGAACGGCGGCGGTTCTTCTCTGACTAGCTTCTTGAGTTTATTTGGATATTACTCTATATTCTAATTAATTAGAGACCTAGCTGGAAAGTAGCTAGACAATCGGTGATCCTGCAGTTGCTGGCCTTATCCCTATTATCGTTCAAGCCTTCATGATAGGGATATTTGCCAAATATAATCTTGTGTGGACGATAACAGGGATGAGGTGATTGCCATGCTGAGACGTCTTTGCTGTGAATCTCTGTGCGCTGCTGCTTATGGTTGAAATAAATAATGAAATGTTTCTTTTTATCATTTATATCACCGCAATAAGACGATGTATAATAACCCTAGTCCGAGCTACGTGCATATACTGCTGGCGAGCCGCAATCGGACCAGCGTTGGTCGCTTGCCGGCTCAGTACCGGCCCGTTATCGGCCAGTTATCGACCAATACCGGCGTGCCAGCATCGGCCCATTACTGCGACGCTATTACTGGCCCGGTACCGGGTGCCAGCATCGGGCCGGCACCAGCAGAATGGGACAGCCTGTATCGGGCCAGTACTGGTCCGATTCCGTCACGTTTGTTGGGTAAGGTCTATATCCCCCATCCCAAACGCGACGTGGTGCGACATGGGCTCTGCGTTTCCAGCCTCTGGGGAGGGTGTTCAGCCTGGGGAGTAACTGGGCGCGGAAAAATCCTCAGTTAGTTAAACCCCAGGGGAGAACTGGCTCCAGAGCGCTAGGCACCCGCTTTTATGGGGGCTCTGGGGGAAGGCGCAATGCATTCTGGGCATCCTTATTGTCTAGCCTCGTCCCCTCCCCCATTACGGTGCCCAAAACATGACTGCATACCCGTAATAACAAAGAAACATGTATAATACGACAGAAAAGCTAAGCTAACTGTCGTGATGTAACTAAAGGTAAACACAGCATAAAATTCAAATAAACCTCAACTGAAATACAAGACGAGGCTAAACGTATGCTCGCCCACTGGGCGGCGCCACACGCGCACCAGGTGCAACACAGAGTACAACAAGTATGGAGCGCCGTACGCTCCACCGCCTTCGCTTCACATGCAATATATATATTATAGAGGATATACATATATATATAACATAGATATATATGTAATAACCCTCCCCCACCGCTGCCTCCTTTTTCGTGAGTCTGGAAGCCTGTTTCCATTGCCCCTTCTCCACCCCCATTTGAGGGTGCGACCCCGTGCGGGCTGGGCGTCCGTTTCTAGGAGTGTTCACGTGGGTGATACATGTACATATGCTGTCAAACACTGCTTCTTCGCCAGCCAAAACCTCAATCTATATGTCATGTGAGGCTGGATTCATACAAGGGAACACCCAACCAAAGCGAAACAAACGCAACGATGGCTATAGGTATCTAAAAAGACCCAAATTGCTGCGGCAAGGGCTTGATTGATTGGACTCAAACCTGCGGTATCAGTTTTATGATGGATTGTAGGAAAATTACGAACCCTTTCATTGTTACAAAAGCATGCGTCACTGCATGGGAGGAGGGGGCGGGGCATCGGGTACTCGGCGGGTGGTTACAATTGCTTGCGTTATATCGTACACACGGGTGCCCAAGATTGACTTCAACCAACACCAAACAAATAATAAAAAAATATATATAGCCCTTAGGCAGAAGCTTGAAATTTTATAAGCGATCCGGTATAATTTACTTTATTAATGTTGGCATTGCGCTCTCGCAGTGGGAAGAGATGCTCGGAAAGACTGTAGAAGGCGGGCCTCTTGGAACGGCCGTAGACATGACCCCCCCCCCCCACCCCCCTTCCAGGTGCCCTGCAGGTACATATCGTTAAATATCGTTAGATAGCGTTAAATATTCACTCACATGTGCCGCCCAATTATCTTCTTTTTCCTCAGAGCAAAAATCTGTATCCATATTGCGTCAAATCAGTCGCGAAAATATGTTACTACATATACATAGCTGTTGCTTTTGTTACACATATGCCAAAAAGCTTGTGAATAAACGGAATTACCAATATAGTATTATTTCATATTACATACATGTCGCGGCCCCCCTACTACCGCGGAGAGAGCAGACAGTTGTGATGACAAAGATACCCCTATAGAGCGGACATTTGTGATGAAAAAGATAACGGATATTTTAAAACTTGCGACGGGGTGGGGGGGGGGGGGGTGGGGGGTGGCGAGTTTTCTGGGAGAAAAGAATAAGCCCAGCGGGTCTGAATGGAGCTGCGACATATGAGGGATCATTGGCAGAAAGAAACCTCCCGAGCGGATTTCGGAGGTGAAATGCCCTTCCAAGCTATGACAAGACCCTTCCGAGCTGTGACACGCCCCTTCCGAGCAGATTTTGAAGGTCAAAACGGGGTAACCCTGTTTATGGCCTCCACGCTTGTCCGCTCCCGGGTTTATAGCGACCTGTCAGATTTGTGCCTCATTAACAGCCATGAACAGGGCTAAAAACGTTCTAAAGCTAGGGGTTAGTCGTGGAGACAACCAAGGCAATAAAGGTGACTAAAATGAAGTTAAAACGTCGTAGGCTCTTCCATAGCCTCACATCAGCGGGCTCCATGTGACCCGGGTTAGCGTGCCACGCGGAAGGGCAGAAACGTTGGTGCTTGAGAACGAGGGAGTTTTGCACACGGAACCCTCGTACTTTTTCTGGTGCTGGTTCCCGGCATATGTACTAGGCCTGACCCGTGGCCAGTGTCAACAGACAACACTGACACTGTCACTGTCACTGGGAAAGAAAGCGAGAAAATGATAGAAGATTGTAGCCCTGTCGTTCAAGCTTTGCTTGGGACCCTATTTACCTGGGGTTTGACCGCTGCTGGCAGTGGTCTTGTCTTCATTTTTAGCAGTGGACAGGTATGTATGTGACAAAATATGTTACCGGTGACGGGCGATAATTCGTGATGTCTGCATTCCGGAAAGTGACGAGTCGTCTTGCTGCCACATCACTGATCATAGCCTTAGCCTGGGGCTCTGGAGACCCACAGTAACTCATGACTCAATCTAGCCTCGGGAGACCCACGCTGTTGATTGTGTCGGTGTGCAATATAACATATATGCGAAGCCACCTACCATTATTGTCTTAATCTGTTATATTCAGCCTTTACAGGTTTTCAGGCTAACTTTGCTTTTAGTGCGAGCCTGTGAGAGATTAAGTGGCCCGTTGTAACCTTTGCTTTGGCTCGGTTTTACTTACTGACCACTAGATAGCGATGAGTACTGATGTGATGGTTTTTGTCACATAATATTACATTAACTAATTTTAACGGGTAAAATATATAGATCTATTTTAGTTGGTAAAATATATAAATTTATTTCAGCTGGTAAAATATATAAATTTATTTCAGCTTGTAAAATATATAGATCTATTTTAGCTGGTAAAATAAATTTCTGGCTAATACCTTGTCCTGGACACATTATGAAACTGTTAAAAAGCAAAAAATGGCAGTGATGTCTGAAGTATCTAAGTAGTAGTCCTGATACATGGCTGCTCATACTCTCTGGTACCCGACACGCAAGAGAGCCATGAAGTGTACCCCACATGAGGCCAGGAATTGGTGGGGGTGTTTGTGCATCGTGTAGGCTTTTGCCTTTATCGTTTACCTTCCAAAGTGATAAAAGGTAATTCTACAATTATTGAACTTTTCTTTGGTTGTCTTATATTCACTGGGTGGATTTAAAAAGTGTCATTACTGCAATAAACAATACATATTTTTCTCGACACTCGCTCCGCCATTTTGGCTTATCTTCTGTTGCGAGATTCTTAAAGTGGCGGAGCGAGTTTGCGTAAACTTGCTATTTAGTGCATGTATAAAAGGCCGACATTGAATATGAAGCCACGAAAGAGAAGTTTACCACTTGTGGAATTACTTTTCATCACTTTTGGTGGTAGGCTATTTAGTGATATGGGCAAATAGCTACATGATGCACATGCACCCCTACCAATTCCTGGTCTCATGCAGGTTGTACTTCATGACTCTCTTTTTTCTCACTTCTGAAGGGTGCAACTTATATATATAAAGTAAAACTTCCCTGCCCGACCAATTCCTTAACTAGATTGCCTCCCAAACTTGATCAATTTTTTCCACTCCCGATGGTTGGCATATGTCTTAGCATTGCAACAGTATTCTTTAACCTACTCTGTAAGTTGATCGATAATTTTGGTCCCAAAGCCCCGTTTCATATTCCCTAAGCAATCAGTTGTCAGCTGGTGGAAGGATTAGTGTCACTGACGGATTGCAATTAGTAGAATACACACACTTAGGCGATAACACCTGTGGACTGGATAGCACTGTTGAAATGTGCGAAACATGTTTGCATATTGTAACAGGTTGTTAGATTATACTATCACAGAGATAACTTCGGTATTTTATGGTTACAGTTAAAATCTTGAGATGGTCCCTCTCATATGAATTTGAACCTGTATATTTGAAATAGTCCCTGAGAGCAAGGCATTTTTACACATTTAAATCCCTGCAAAGTTATACTTGTTCTTTTAAAGTTAAAAGCCCAAACAAATGCAGAGTTTTCCATGTCATTGGCTCCTTTAAATGTGGTCTCACAAAGGTGACTGGCTCACAAAGGTAACATCTGTATGCCTCCATTGGCTACTGGGTCTCCTGGCTGTCCAGGGTCACAGGGGTTTTGCATTCTTAGAGACTCGGGAGTCAGTTGGCTTCTGGATACAGACCTGGCTGGAGGCATCTTTTAGATCAATAAAGAACATTGTATATATCATCTCTTGTGTGAATAATCTTAGGGTAACAGCAACGTCTCAGCATCACACCCAGTCAACCATTCCCCACAGTTCACGGTTATACTATCAGCGTGTCAAACCACCAAACAGGAACTGTGCGACAATACATTGTAACTTTGATAATCTTGATCAGCAAATTTGGTACTTTTAGAACACATACAATCAGGCGCTAGCACCTGTTAATGATGTGACCTTTGGTGATCTTGATGACAAAACTCACTCTTGTTATAACACACATGTAAGATACAAGTGGTGCCTATATGGTATATTTAATCGTTATCTCACTAAGCATCATAGCAGCAACACTGAAAATGCGTAGGAACTTCCACTTTTACAGAAGGTAGAACTCACCTGCATAAATGTACACGAGGGCAAAAACAATCAACAGCTTGCTGATATCCTTGGCACTGGAAAATCAACAGTTCAGAATATACTCCAACGTAAACTGATTACATTTTGGCATACAAGGCTATATTAGTAATGAAGAACCAAGTCACAAGCTCATGCGAACCCATGTTGTTAGCAATGTTTCACTTGGTTTCAGAAGGCTTGCTCTATCAACCTTCCTGTCAGTAGGCCTGTGTTGCAAAAGAAAGCTCTTGAGTTTGCCTCTCTTGAAGAACAGCTACAGAAAAGTGCCAGCTTAGCTAAAGTAAGCCAGTTTTTATAAAGACATTTCTGCAAAAAAATTTTTTTTTGCCACAAGTAAAGTATCGGAAGGATACATTAAAATTCTGTAACCCGACCACCTCTCTAAGTCGATCGATGAGCGGTACAGTACAACTTATATCTTATACACTTGATTGGGTCCAGCATTCACACCTATCATATCCCATCCAGGGACTAAAACTTACTCTGCCACCAATTATAGATATAAGCAGTCGCAACAACCACCGGTAACAACATTCAACTTTCCATCCCCCATCGCATCTCTTACCCAGTATGACTTTGCTACCTCTCTTGGTATTGATTAAATGTTAATCACTGTTGCATCTACCAAGTATCAAGTTTCTGTCTGGCCCACTTAGTCTAAGACAGAAGCTGTATCAAGTTACATCATCCAATGCTTTTGGTATAAATGCTCTGTTAAACCCAATTCCAGGCAATGGTTAACAAGTCCTCTGGTTGTAGTGGTCATGACCATCATGTACACAGTGCTTCAATATGAGGGTGACTTGCCTGGTGCGACTTATACACCGGTCTGACTTATAACCCGAAAATTTGGGACACAAAAAACCCTTGTAAAAGTTTCCCTGGGAAAGTATTGCTTTATGAGTAACTTTGAAAAAAACAGTCCAGTCATCTTTGCGTACTTTATCTTTAGAATGATGATAGTTATAATCAGTTGTTCTGTTGCACTGACAACTTTGATTACAATGAACTGCTAAGGTACCATACATGAACCATAGAATGGACTGCCTAGTAGTAATATAAATTATTTAATTATAGCAAAGTTAAGCCAATCTCTCTGTTGAAGGTTGTTAAAATATTTAATATCATATACACATAAAGTTATTTGAAGAAATAAATTATAGTTGCATGATTGTCTGTTACTGATATTTGTCAAGTTCCATAACCTTAAGTTAATGTATAATATTTAGAGGAAACTTATTGACTTGAGTGTGAATGTTTAAACTCTGGTTGAAAAGAATTACTAATAGTATGATTATGAAGAGGCTAGTGCTGTAACTGTTGAAGCATGTGATTTGTGAAGGTACAAAACATGTTATCCTTATTTGATCAGCAGAAATGTATTTTTGCAGAGGAAGATTCTTGATGGAAGTCTTGGCTTCGCTGCTGGGGTAAATATCATATGACCAGTACCTGTTTAATATGTTAACATGAATGATCATCTTTTTTTATAGTCATATAAACCATATTTATTCTATGGCAGTCATGATAATTCGGATAACTTGCATGTCTTATAGATAGCTACCCAAATGTCATTATTCAAATCATTTTATCATGCCCCTTGCATGCACCAATTCATATTTTTATACCATTTGCATGCACCAAACAAACTATTATCTTTTTTATATATACAGGTCAATGCATGTATAGAAGCTTGCCTTTTGTTTGCCTTCTTTCAGGTCATGACAGCGGCATCATACTGGTCACTGCTGGCCCCGGCTATAGAAATGGCCGAGCAGTCTGGTTACTATGGCAGCGAAGGGCAGTATGCCTTTGTCCCGGCCTGCCTGGGTTTCGCTTTGGGAGCGGTCTTCGTCTTTGGCGCCGACAAGTTCTTGCCGCTACTGGTAAGAGAAACTGCAATGTGTATCATATCTTTTCTATTTCCATTTTTTTTTCTTTTTTGAGTTACATCTGGTATTTCTGGGGCCTACCCAACCCAATTGCGCCTTCAAGCCCACAATTTGGCCTGAAAAAACAAACATGGGATGGTCACTTAAAAAACAATTATTGGCGAATTCTGTAACCTTATAATATACATCTGCCCTCTAGTGGCCGAGTCACTCAAGTCACCCACGCGCACAAGCCCCTCTAGTGGCCGAGTCACTCAAGTCACCCACGCGCACAAGCCCCTCTAGTGGCCGAGTCACTCAAGTCACCCACGCGCACAAGGCAGTCTTTTTTTTCGCATAGGTTGTTTCGTGTGGTTTCTACGGCACTCGGCTCCGACATTAAAGGCCTGATCATCCCTCATGGGTCGGTCGTTATGTCTCACCGCCGGGACCCAGAGTACAACTCTACAGATGCGTTTCGCATTAGACTAGTTGTGAATCTCGCCATATGTGTTTTGTCGCTGGGTGCGTGGGACACGATGTCGTTACCAGTGCCTCGTGGTGTCCGTATTAGAGGTCGCTCTCACCGTGTTTAGTATCAGTTGCGTAACTGTTTGATTTGTATTTTGTAGATAACCTCTTTATTATCATCAGGTTATTTTTGTTATATGAGGTAACCTGGTGGTGTGTGAAAACCAGGGAAATGTTGTACCTTGAAGGCAGGCCCTTTCATCTTGCCATTCGACCTTCACCTTACTATTGTATATCTTTACCAGGGAGTCCACGACCCTCTGACAGCCTTCGCCTTGGAGACGACGTACAAGGTTGACAAGGATGCGGGCTACTCCGCGGCCGATACGTTGGAAGCTGCGGCCATTAACATTGGAGACTCATCATACGGTCGTAAGTCAAGTCCAGTCAAAATCCACATCCCATCCGCAACGCAACGACAAAACTGTGCGTAGCCCAAATGCACAGAAAGTTGGCTTGAAATAACAAGTTATTATTTTTCGTTGAACGTTAGATTTTTTTCCAAGGTCCGATGTCTAGCAGAAGCATCACTGTCGTTATGGTAGATATCTCCAATTCGCTTCATATAACGATAAATGTGTGAACTCTTGACTTGATAGGAGGCAAGAACTCGCAAGAACCAGGTTTGTATTCTTGTGTTGTAATACTGATGGTATCTCATTTATGTTGGAATTTTTGATCTTACTTAATATCATGTCGGTAATTATTAATTTAATTAATTTGTTAGTGGTGCACGTTACGTAAGCATTAAGTTGGCAATTCCTGGGTCGGAGTAACGGTCTTTATTTACTAATCATTAATTGCACACATGTGTTTGTTGTCATGACAACACTATATTGCACGCATTGCTGTTTCCTATGTCGCAGTATAGTGTTTCTCAATGTGCTTGCCGGTTACGGGACGGACGTTGTGTAGGAGCATTGCTTGCCAATCGTGGTGGGTTTATAGTGCAGTACAAACACATAATTAAGGAGGTGGCTCCAGAGCTAGCGGCTTAATTCAACCGTTACTAGAGACTTGTAGACTTAGCGTACGCTATCATTATAGCGATACCGATGTAGTTATTGTAATAGTAATTGCTATATTGTATCCTAATTAACCTGGCAAATCGATCAATCGTTTGATTATATATTGCTATACATCCTATCTGACGGCCTTCTAAGATAATCCCAGGTGGTTAAAGAAGCACAAAAGAACATTTGCTTGGTTACAGAACTGCAATGCTTAATCGAATCAATTGAGAACGAATGATAATATAAGCGTGGGTCGTAGTGTACAATAAAGGTGATTATCCTCTGTGGTACGTGAACAAGTAGATCATTGGACATCTGTGCTGGGTACGATCCGTGTGCGTCTTGTCAAATATTTGTATAATTATTTTGATTAATTGTAACAACGGCCAACTGCAATAATCTACCTTATTGGCGATCTACAAAGTATAAAAGCCAGTGACGTTTCTTGGAGATACTTGTGTGTCATCACGGTACGGATGCCATCCCATAATAATAGCCTCCCTGGCCTAGTTTGGTAAGCTGAGCTGCAGATCAAAAGGCCGTGGGTACGAGCCCTGGAAAGTGTCACCCAACCCCATGGCATTGTCCCGGGATGTTTCTTGTTCCAATTGGGGCCGGCGCGAGTGGGCTAGAGCGCTCGCATTGAGTGCTCTGGTCACCTGAGAGCCTAACGGCACGTGGGTCGATGGTTCGAGCCCCGCTGTGGCCATGTCTGTGTGGTGGCAGGATAAAGATCCCATGTCTTTCTTCGCAAAGAGTAGGGGGTTACCCCCGGGGACATGGTTCCATTCTCCCTTCCTTCTCCCATTGACGCGGTATGTCCAAAAGTGGTTAAAGCGTCCTGAATAACCAACCAACCTAACGGCACGTGGGTCGGTGGTTCGAGCCCTGCTGTGGCCATGTCTGTGTGGTTGCAGGATAAAGATCCCATGTCTTTCTTCGTAAAGAGTAGGGGGTCACCCTCAAGACATCGCTCCATTCGCCCTTCTTTCTCCCATTGGCGCGATATGACCAAAAGTGGTTAAGGCGTCCTGAATAACAAACCAATCAACCAATCTTGTTCCAATTGAACCTTCTTTTGCACATTTGCACGACCCAAGATTACAACATTACATTTAAATTTCCTCATAATAATATGACCTGGGGTGTATCAATTTCAGCGCCCGTCAGTTCGACGTCCACCCGGCGGAGAGGGCCAGGGGGTGGCGAATACGTCGGTAGCTATGGCAACTCTGAGCCCAACGGCCTGCCGCAGATGTCGAGCTCCATTGATCGGGAAGAGGAGCGACGGCGAGTCAGCTGGAAGCGGATCTTGTTGCTCATCGTGGCCATCACGGTGCACAACATTCCAGGTACAGACCCCACAAGGTGCACAACATTCCAGGTACAGACCCCACACGGTGCACAGCATTTTAGGTACAGACCCCACACGGTGCACAACATTCCAGGTACAGACCCCACACGGTGCACATTATTCCAGGTACAGACCCCACACGGTGCACAACATTCCAGGTACAGACCCCACGCGGTACACAACATTCCAGGTACAGACCCCACACGGTGCACAACATTCCAGGTACAGACCCCACGCGGTACACAACATTCCAGGTACAGACCCCACACGGTGCACAACATTCCAGGTACAGACCCCACTCGGTGCACAACATTCCAGGTACAGACCCCACACGGTGCACAACATGCCAAGTACAAACCCCACACGGTGCACAACATTCCAGGTACAGACTCCACACGGTGCACAACATTCCAGGTACAGACCCCACACGGTGCACAACATTCCAGGTACAGACTCCACACGGTGCACAACATTCCAGGTACAGACCCCACTCGGTGCACAACATTCCAGGTACAGACCCCACACGGTGCACAACATTCCAGATACAGACCCCACTCGGTGCACAACATTCCAGGTACGGACCCCACACGGTGCACAACATTCCAGGTACAGACCCCACTCGGTGCACAACATTCCAGGTACAGACCCCACTCGGTGCACAACATTCCAGGTACAGACCCCACACGGTGCACAACATGCCAAGTACAAACCCCACACGGTGCACAACATTCCAGGTACAGACTCCACACGGTGCACAACATTCCAGGTACGGACCCCACACGGTGCACAACATTCCAGGTACAGACTCCACACGGTACACAACATTCCAGGTACAGACCCCACACGGTGCACAACATTCCAGGTACAGACCCCACTCGGTGCACAACATTCCAGGTACAGACCCCACACGGTGCACAACATTCCAGGTACAGACCCCACACGGTGCACAACATTCCAGGTACAGACCCCACACGGTGCACAACATTCCAGGTACAGACCCCACTCGGTGCACAACATTCCAGGTACGGACCCCACACGGTGCACAACATTCCAGGTACAGACCCTACACGGTGCACAACATTCCAGGTACAGATCCCACTCGGTGCACAACATTCCAGGTACGGACCCCACACGGTGCACAACATTCCAGGTACAGACCCCACACGGTGCACAACATTCCAGGTAAGACCCCACTCGGTGCACAACATTCCAGGTACGGACCCCACACGGTGCACAACATTCCAGGTACAGACCCCACACGGTGCACAACATTCCAGGTACAGACCCCACACGGTGCACAACATTCCAGGTACAGACCCACACGGTGCACAACATTCCAGGTACAGACCCCACTCGGTGCACAACATTCCAGGTACGGACCCCACACGGTGCACAACATTCCAGGTACGGACCCCACACGGTGCACAACATTCCAGGTACGGACCCCACACGGTGCACAACATTCCAGGTACGGACCCCACACGGTGCACAACATTCCAGGTACAGACCCCACACGGTGCACAACATTCAAGGTACAGACCCCACACGGTGCACAACATGCCAAGTACAGACCCCACACGGTGCACAACATTCCAGGTACAGACCCCACTCGGTGCACAACATTCCAGGTACGGACCCCACACGGTGCACAACATTCCAGGTACAGACCCCACACGGTGCACAACATTCCAGGTACGGACCCCACACGGTGCACAACATTCCAGGTACAGATCCCACACGGTGCACAACATTCCAGGTACAGACCCCACTCGGTGCACAACATTCCAGGTACGGACCCCACACGGTGCACAACATTCCAGGTACAGACCCCACACGGTGCACAACATTCCAGGTACGGACCCCACACGGTGCACAACATTCCAGGTACAGACCCCACACGGTGCACAACATTCCAGGTACAGACCCCACACGGTGCACAACATTCCAGGTACGGACCCCACACGGTGCACAACATTCCAGGTACAGACCCCACACGGTGCACAACATTCCAGGTACGGACCCCACACGGTGCACAACATTCCAGGTACAGATCCCACACGGTGCACAACATTCCAGGTACAGACCCCACTCGGTGCACAACATTCCAGGTACGGACCCCACACGGTGCACAACATTCCAGGTACAGACTCCACACGGTGCACAACATTCCAGGTACGGACCCCACACGGTGCACAACATTCCAGGTACAGACCCCACTCGGTGCACAACATTCCAGGTACGGACCCCACACGGTGCACAACATTCCAGGTACAGACTCCACACGGTGCACAACATTCCAGGTACGGACCCCACACGGTGCACAACATTCCAGGTACAGACCCCACACGGTGCACAACATTCCAGGTACAGACCCCACACGTGCCGGTACCTGGTTCGAACACCACCTTTTGCAAGTGTCTATGTTTGTGCGTAATAAAGATCTTGAGTAGGGGCTTACTCCCGGAGACATGGCTCCTCTCTCTCACACCATACGGGATATATGAACTACAGAGGTTAAGCGTGTTACTTAAACCAACCAATCAAACCTAAGTGGAGGTCCTCGCTGTGCATTTGCAATTCCCATTCGCTCCAAATGTTACGCTTTACGTCGGAGACCCCCCTCGTTTACGAATATGTATTGTTTATATTTTGTAAAGAACAGTGATGTGTGTAGTGTAAAGCCGTCGTTTCCTACACACAATCCGTGTGGATTAGTCTACCTGCATAAATATATATATATGACCAACTCTCAGACCATAATGGAATCATTTTGTCTGACATGTATAGTTAAATCTGCCCCCTTTCCGCCCTCCCCCCCCCCCCCCCGCAGAGGGTTTGGCGGTGGGCGTGGGCTTTGGCGCCATCGGCAAATCCCCCTCCGCAACATTCGCCAACGCCAGGTGAGCAGGAGGCTTGTGACGTACTCCAGTTTAAATATTGTGACAGCAGGACTCGACACCCACCAGATGTCGCTGTCTCTCGGTGTAGTGTCGACACCCACCAGATGTCGCTGTCTCTCGGTGTAGTGTCGACACCCACCAGATGTCGCTGTCTCTCGGTGTAGTGTCGACACCCACCAGATGTCGCTGTCTCTCGGTGTAGTGTCGACACCCACCAGATGTCGCTGTCTCTCGGTGTAGTGTCGACACCCTCCAGATGTCGCTGTCTCTCGGTGTAGTGTCGACACCCACCAGATGTCGCTGTCTCTCGGTGTAGTGTCGACACCCACCAGATGTCGCTGTCTCGGTGTAGTGTCGACACCCACCAGATGTCGCTGTCTCTCGGTGTAGTGTCGACACCCACCAGATGTCGCTGTCTCGGTGTAGTGTCGACACCCACCAGATGTCGCTGTCTCTCGGTGTAGTGTCGACACCCACCAGATGTCGCTGTCTCTCGGTGTAGTGTCGACACCCACCAGATGTCGCTGTCTCTCGGTGTAGTGTCGACACCCACCAGATGTCGCTGTCTCTCGGTGTAGTGTCGACACCCACCAGATGTCGCTGTCTCTCGGTGTAGTGTCGACACCCTCCAGATGTCGCTGTCTCTCGGTGTAGTGTCGACACCCACCAGATGTCGCTGTCTCGGTGTAGTGTCGACACCCACCAGATGTTGCTGTCTCTCGGTGTAGTGTCGACACCCACCAGATGTCGCTGTCTCGGTGTAGTGTCGACACCCACGAGATGTCGCTGTCTCTCGGTGTAGTGTCGACACCCACCAGATGTCGCTGTCTCGGTGTAGTGTCGACACCCACCAGATGTCGCTGTCTCTCGGTGTAGTGTCGACACCCACCAGATGTCGCTGTCTCTCGGTGTAGTGTCGACACCCACCAGATGTCGCTGTCTCTCGGTGTAGTGTCGACACCCACCAGATGTCGCTGTCTCTCGGTGTAGTGTCGGCACCCACCAGATGTCGCTGTCTCTCCGTGTAGTGTCGACACCCACCAGATGTCGCTGTCTCGGTATAGTGTCGACACCCACCAGATGTCGCTGTCTCTCGGTGTAGTGTCGACACCCACCAGATGTCGCTGTCTCTCGGTGTAGTGTCGACACCCACCAGATGTCGCTGTCTCTCGCTGTAGTGTCGACACCCACCAGATGTCGCTGTCTCTCGGTGTAGTGTCGACACCCACCAGATGTCGCTGTCTCGGTGTAGTGTCGACACCCACCAGATGTCGCTGTCTCTCGGTGTAGTGTCGACACCCACCAGATGTCGCTGTCTCTCGGTGTAGTGTCGACACCCACCAGATGTCGCTGTCTCTCGGTGTAGTGTCGACACCCACCAGATGTCGCTGTCTCTCGGTGTAGTGTCGACACCCACCAGATGTCGCTGTCTCTCGGTGTAGTGTCGACACCCACCAGATGTCGCTGTCTCTCGGTGTAGTGTCGACACCCACCAGATGTCGCTGTCTCGGTGTAGTGTCGACACCCACCAGATGTGGCTGTCTCTCGGTGTAGTGTCGACACCCATCAGATGTCGCTGTCTCTCGGTGTAGTGCTATGTTTATAAATCGCTGGCGTTCCGAAAGACAGAAAGAAGATGTCCCTGTGAAGGTCAAGACAATTTTTCATCTGCAGATGTGCAGTGACTGTCACTTATTAATATCCTAAGCACGCACGATATTAATAAAAACAAAATATTCTAAGCTGTTAAAATCGAATTAGATATATATATAATTGTCGTTCACGTCATCCGCAGTAACATGGTAGGGAAGGTATCCTAATGTAGAGACATAAGAAGTCTGTCATAAATCGTCCTATTTCCTGAGTAGTGACTTCGAATCTTTCGTTTTTTGCCTTACAACTGTTCTGTTATATGTGATATTAAAAACTCATCTTTGCGACTGGTCCACAGAAATCTGGCGATAGGGATTGGAATCCAGAACTTTCCGGAAGGATTGGCGGTCAGCCTCCCACTCAGGGGATCCGGAATGTCTGTCTTCAAAAGCTTCTGGTGAGTGACCGACGACGCGGGATAAATGTGTGACTTGCTGACATTGTGGTTTGTTCTGTCGCATATTGACGTTGATGTGGTGAATGTTATTTCAGGATGCTATAAATAGAAACTGAAAACAATGTAAGATAGTGTATGTTTATGTTCTAAAACTGTTCTAATTCAGTTATACAAGCCTTCGCCCTTCATTTGGGCATATAAAATCAAAATGCAAATGCTCATCATTTTTCAAATGTTCCAATATATTATGAATAAACCTTTGAAAAAAACGTTTAATACTACATGGGCTCGTTCAATTGGAGATTTTTTGCCCTCATCAGCCCCCCCCCCCACCCCCTCTCCAATATCCATTGTCTCTCTCCCTTCAGGTACGGCCAGCTCAGTGGTCTCGTCGAGCCCATCGCCGGCGTCCTGGGCGCATGCGCAGTAGTGGTGGCCGAGCCCATCCTGCCGTACGCCCTGGCGTTCGCTGCGGGCGCCATGATCTACGTGGTGGTAGACGACATCATCCCTGAGGCTCAGACCAGGTCAGTTCGTACCCACAACCCCCGCCTGCTCTGCCCCCCCTGAGGCTCAGACCAGGTCAGTTCGTACCCACAACCCCCGCTTGCTCTGCCCCCCTGAGGCTCAGACCAGGTCAGTTCGTACCCACAATCTCCGCCTGCTCTGCCCCCCTGAGGCTCAGACCAGGTCAGTTCGTACCCACAACCCCCGCCTGCTGTGCCCCCGTTTTAATGATGCCAAATATTGATCATCGTTTTGTTCCTTCCTGAGGAGATATTTGAAGGTGTTTTCTTTCACTGTTGCCGATAAAGTGATGTTAAAGTGATGATTGGATGTTGATATTATGTTGCAAATAGCGATGAATCGCTGGCGCCACCTGTTGCACAATGCCGATGTAGAATATAAACGGATATAAAACTATATTTTAATCAGTTAAAGAGAGTTGGATTTGGAAGCATTTTCTTCCTTCTTATTGTTTTTAATGCTAATTCTAAGCCGTTAAGTTTTATGAAAAAAATGCATGAGAAAACAAAAAGGATTTTGACTTTTGACCCTGACCTCACAGCGGCAACGGTCGTCTGGCGTCGTGGGGGGCCATCGTGGGCTTTCTGGTGATGATGGCTCTGGACGTGGGTCTCGGATAAGGCTGTGACCCGGATCTGCTCCAGACACTGCTAAGCGGGATTAGGTGAGAACAGCCTCTGACCCCCCCACCCCCCCAACCCCAGAACCTCTGACTCTCCCTAGATCACTTTGAGGAGGTCTTAAAGTGTCTTTAAGACTATGACAGGCCGTTAATTTGTTGCCATTTGCCGTTTGTCTATGGAGGTCATTAGGCGATAATAAGTGGATCAGCCGGATTGGGACTGGAAGAGAGGGGGAGGGGTGGGGGGGGCAGGATCGCCATATGACATGCGATAATAAGTATTTCAGGTAACAGTGATTTAATGTTCTGCATTTAGTGGCAAATATTGTTTTAATAGTTTTCATGGGCAACGTTTACTTCAAAAGAGTTATATTAAACTTGCAATGATACACCGTCATCTATGCGAGAGAGTGAGGAGGGGGAAGGCATCTAAAAAACTCCAGCCCGGGGCGTCGTTTCTACTTTCCCGAGGCCTCAACGTGAATGTACATGCCGGCCAAGCCCACCAGTAATTGCAGACGCTTTCAGATCGATAGACTGCATCAAATTTCCGGTAATTAAAACAACGTGTCGTCGATTAACGATTATAAACTGAACATCTGTCATCTCTGTTTGTTGCAGATAATTGCTTACAGCGAACCTTCATTTCATCACCGATGGAAGTATTTTTTTTATGATCATATCTCAAAGCATTCCATTTGTCGAAGAATATATATTTTTAAGGAAAGGATCAGCTGTATGATGACCAATCAAATGTCATCAAAGACAAAGCCCGGAGTTCTTTCCCTTCCGGGTTAAGACCAGGGTGACAACAATGGAACAGTCAATATTGAACGTCTTTGTCGCAGTCAAGGTCTAGCAATTCTACTCCAGTTTGTCGTAGGTTTCATTTCGACAACGATATTCTATTGCATTGTTATCTTATTGTTATGTGTTTCCTGTTATGTTACGTAGAGAATGAGTATCATAATTTAGATAAAGGGTGAAGAAGTAGAACTTAGCGCGTGGGTTAGTAACAGAATATTGTTTAACGTGGCTCATACAGCAGCACTTTCCTTGAGAAACTTCCGACTTCGACTGGAAATTGTGTATTTATATTCGCAGCATATTAGTACACATATATTGTCACCAGCAAAATTGACACATCACGGTATTTTCTTTACTGTTTAACACATGACTACATCTCATACTCATTTAACATTCACACCCTCAAACAATGTGTCGGGAATTTTTTTTCTCCAAAATATGTGAAACAGTATAATGTAGGTGAAAAAGTTCTGTATGAGCAGCTTTAATATTTTAGGTGGGACTGGGTGACTTGATTTGAGTGGTTAGTAATGGTTAATGGTAAGTGTACTATATCACAGGTTTAGTTTTACCGTCGTGTGCACAAAAGTGGCCTAAAAGACGAATGTTGTTAAAGGTATTGTCTCTGTTCTCGTTGGCGATCATGTCCATGTTAGTCTTACGGGCGGATGGCATCTCTCTTTGTCTCTATTCAAAGACACAAAGTGCGACGGAGAATTATGGATTGGCTTTCACACAACCGAGGGTGATATGCATATCAAATTGTGTGTGGGTTTCCTTGGAGGTGTTCCGATGTCCAGGTCTGTGTTGTACATCTATGCGGGGAGGGCACGCACGACGCACGCTATAGAAAGTTGTTTAATGGCTATCCTATCGTCGGTGGAGGCGATTTCTCAGCGCCACCTGGTGCTCAGACCCTGCGCCGTGCCTTGAGCGTGGATCGATAAGGTTGTACACAGGTGGAATGTTCATCACTTGTGTTTTGCTTTATATCCCCGCGTCCTTGAGATATAAATGTCGGTGGGTATATAAGTCACGCTCAACACTCATACCATGCTCAGTATGTAGTCGTCAGGGGAGGGAGGGAGGTGCGTTGTGGGGGGTAACTCGCCGGTGAGAAAAGCGGGGTGCCTTATGACGGCAATGGCAACTGGTGCGCAATGACAGGCGTATGAATGGTCATGCCATGTGATATCCTAAAGTGGATCCTAAACCTGCTATAAATTAACATACAAGAACGTGCCACAACACGACGTTGTGTGGGTATAATCAATGCTGTCCACTCATTGAGCTAATGTTGGCAGACACTCAACTGACGTCAAATACATAGGTGTTTACTTTTGTTTGATTTAACAGCGATAGGAAAAGCTGATCATTTTATGTCAGGTTTACGTTAGTATTGTTTTAATCAAATTTGTTAGAGGTAACTCTAATTCACTTACAGACATACTACTACAACGCTCGCCAGGGCGCGCCACTGCATGAATTATGAACCTGTGGTTATGGTTTATATTGTCAGAGATTAGGCCTTAGTGTTCCCGATCTAATTTGACGTGTCCGTTTTACGCTATTGCTCAGTCCGCGTTCATTGTACGCTCGTTTGTTCTGTATGTTATTTTACTTCAAAATGACCACTGCAAAGCTTCCTTGAAAATATCTACTTAATATTCGTCCCAAGTCCTTCTCTTACTATAGTTGGAAATGGCGATCGATACACTGAAGTATGTCACTAGCAGCTGCAGCGTTCGTGCAATAATCTACGGTTTAAGGTACAGTTAGCGTGAGAGGTCGTCTTGTCTCTTCACAGCCTCCTTGGTTTGACCGTGACACACCGAGGCTCGTAAAATTTAAACGGTCGAAGCCGAATATTTCGCCCTCGAGTGGGACGTTTGCATGGAGCTGGGCGATACATTCGCTCCCAGCCGTTTGGAACTTATGGGTCCGGTATAGTGGCCATCAAGGCACAATTATTAGTTTGTTTGCGTGTGTCGCATGTTATATTGATTGGTGATCGATTGGTTTGCGTGGTCAGAGAGTTTATTTTTATGTTTGCCTTGTGTCAATAAAGATAATGACGTGAGATTGATAGAAACGAATAACTCGTCCAGTGGTTTTCTATTGGTGGATGACTCATAGAGCGTTTGGAGGTGTTTTTTTCTTAATTTATTTGGAAGCCAAAATGAAAACTCTCACTGTGATATTTAGCATTAGCGTCCTGAATATACAACCCGCAACCAACTTCCCGACAGTAAGTCTTGTTCAGTCAATAGGTGGCGACATCGCATAGTTAGATAATACTAAAAACTGACTTCCATGCGCGTATTTATGATGGCACTACAATGCGGATCCACCACGCCACTACAATACGGATCCACCATGCCACTACCATAGGGCTCCATAATACCACTAAAATACGGATCCATTATGCCACTACAATACGGATCCACCATACCACTACAATACGGATTCACCATGCCACTACAATACGGGTCCATAATACCACTACAATACGGAGGCTCCGGCAGAGACCGGTCCAGTCATTCTTCTGGATAGGATATAGTTTCGTGTGGAGCGATTTAACGGCACCCCCTGATCGTCAGTGTGTGTACGACATAAACACCAATTCGTTATGGTCCATTCCGCCACCGCCAACCGCTGATTCTACTAAACGGACTTCGTTTGCCAGATGGCGCGCGGGTGGCGCAGGGGAAAACAAACGCACGTGGGCCGACCGATAAGCTTGAGCGAGCAGGCTACTTTCGGTCTGTCAACGATCTCTTGCCATATAAGATGTTTCAAAGCGCGTTTATTGGCTATAACTAAGCAGTGCAAGGTCTGGGGGTGTACCAATCACAGCCGAGCTGGAAAGGAGCTGTCATTTTTTTAATTTCCCGTGAATAACGAGCGATTACAGCGTTGGCTCGCAGCCCTAAAGCACCACCATCCCCGCCGTCCCTACCATCTCCGCCATGGTATGCATGGTGACTGGCAATTCTTTTGCATTGGGCTCTGCCGACCATTAAGCGTCTGTTTGGTATCAAGCTCGTTACAAATGAATATGATATTTCGATTGTATATGTTCTGGCATATCTACCCAGTAGGCAAGCATACGCAGCGTGGCATCTGGATGCATCGGGTCGTCAGTTCTTTTTTTATTACAAAAATAAGTCGTTCCAAATCTCTTATTAAAACTTATTATTTGTAACTAAAAAAACCTCGTTCCAAGCTCAGGTTCGATTCCAGAGTTATTATTTTTCCGAAGGCCCCGTTGTCAGCGTTATCGACTGCAAAAGTACGTTGCATGTGCAACCCCCACCTGTCTCTGGAGTTGTTTGGCGCGGTTTATCCCATGTGTGCATTAAGGTGGCCTAAACAACAAATCATATGTAAGTCACTCCAAACTTCGTCGCGGAACGAGTTGCCTGTTTTTTTCCAAAAAAATAGTCATTCCAAATTATGTTAGAGCACGACTTATTTTTTTTTCAAAAATAAACTCGTTCTAAACTTCGACGCAGAACGAGTTATTTTTGTCTAAAAAGTAATTCCAAAGTTCTTCACGCTATGACCGGATGACTGTGCAAACACTCTCCCGTTGGTTTGGCGGCGGTCGGGTTGACTTCAAAGGTAGCCTGGTCTGCACGCGTGCAGCGATTTCATAGCTGGTTAACAACCGCATGCAACAGTGTTACCCAATTCCTGAGCCTTCCCCATGGAATTGGGGAGAGGAGGCACTAGGGGAAGGTCAGCATATTTCGATCACTTTGTGACGAGGCGGTTTCTCAGCGGGGACTGCTGCAACGCATCACTACAAACTAAGCAGTACATATTTCAGTAGGAGTCGCCTTCTGTTTAGTGCCGCCCTCTAGCAAATATGCCGTAAACTTGATGTCAGTGATGGTTTTAAAAGGCCAATGCGAATCCGGCCAAATTCGATCATAGGTGGGTAAAGTCGATCATATTGGCGGGTAACTTCGATCACTCGGTAATTTTTAAAAACAATTCCACATTTTTTGTGTAGTTCTATCAAAAATAGTCTGTTCTATTAGGAAACACACGGGGGAGTCCACCGTTGAAAATGCGAGAGACTGGGTTGGTCTGAGCCCCCAGGATCCACCAGTAACCATGGTCCCTCAACCCTCGTTCTGCGCTGTCCGTCTAGCATAGTATGACAGCACAAGAGGCTCAACTCTAATAATTACAACCTAGGTCTTAAATAATTACAACCTAGGTCTTAAATAATTACAATCTAGGTCTTAAATAATTAAAACCTAGGTTTTAATTTTCTACATAGGCTTTAATTAATTACAACCTAGGTTGTAATTATTTAAAACCTAGGTCTTAAATAATTAAAGCCTATGTAAGATAATTAAAACCTAGGTTGTAATTTTTACCTAGGCTTTAATTATTTAAGACCTAGGTTGTAATTATTTAGAACCTAGGTTTTAAATAATTTCAACCTAGGTTTTAATTCTTACATAGGCTTTAATTAATTATAACCTCGGTTTTAAATAATTAGAACCTAGGTCTTAAATAATTACTACCTAGGTCTTAAATAATTACAACCTAGGTTCTAATTAATTAAAGCCTAGGTAAAAATTACTACCTAGGTTGTAATTAATTAAAGCCTATGTAGAAAATTAAAACCTAGGTTTTAATTATTTAAGACCTAGGTTGTAATTATTTAAGACCTAGGTTGTAATTATTTAAGACCTAGGTTGTAATTATTTAAGACCTAGGTTGTAATTATTACAGTTGAGCCTCTTGTGCTGTCATAGCCTAGCCCTGATGCATAGCCCTCACGACCTGAACCCTAACGGGCCCTAACGGGGGTGTAAGGGCTCCTTCTGCCTATCAGCTTGTTGTGAGAAGGGTCAAGTTTACTGGGCTACGTCTAGCTGTGCTATCCCATGCACATATATAGATAAGGGCTAGGTCATGTGGCTGATCGATATTGACTGATCAAATTTACACCCAGCGCACAATTTTTAGTCTAAATTCGATCATCTTATTTCCCTAATATCGCACAAAAATAGATGTTCTTTTAGTATTCAACACTTTAAACAAGTTCTCTGTCCCTTAAACTTTATGAAATTGTATCACTTCGAAAAATAAATGCTGCTATAGGGAGATCATAACTACGGCTTATAGGTGAGTATGTGGGCGTATCTGTATTGGGGGACGTCCCAGCCAAAAAAGGGAGCGCGCCAAAGTTATAGTTTCGCGGGTGCGGCTGATTAGGCCAATCAGACTACAGTACTGATTCCGCCAACTCTTCCGCGACGTACGTCATAAAGCTCATGAATAATTATTGTTTGGTCTTCACTAGTACAAATTTTAAATGTGATTAGGCAGCAGAGAAACGAAGGGATATCATGTGATCGAAGTTACGTGCTGATCGAAATTACCCGACTTTCCCTGCCTTACTGCAGTGGTGTGGGTATGCCGCCCATGGCATATGGAAAGTGAGAAAAAAGTACGCGATTTGTGGTTAGGGAGAGACCATATTTTTGTTACAAAATATGCCGTGCTCGAAGAGAATTTGGAACATTTTGTGAGAGTGTCTACCAGTTGCTGCATGGTATTATAAATCTACGGCCCCTTCAGACGGCTTTACACTTAAAAGTCAGGTAATTTCGATCAGCGCATAACTTCGATCACATAATATTTCTTTTCCTTTCGCTGCCGCCTAATCACATTTGAAATGTGTACTATTGTGAAGGCCAAAAGTTTATTATTCATGAGCACTATGACGTACGTCTCGTGAGAGAGACCTGATTTGTCTAATCCGTCGCATGCGCAAAACTATAACGTTGGCGCGCTCTCTCTTTTGGCTGGGACGTCCCCCACCACAGATACACCCACATACTCACCTATAAGTTATGATCGGCCTATAGCAGCACTTATTTTTCTAAGTGATATAACTATATGAAGTTTAAAGGACAGAGAACTTGTTTAATGTGTTGAATAGTAAAGGAACATCTATTTTTATGCGATATTAAGGAAATAAGCTGATCAAATTCAGCCTCCAAGAATTTTGCGCTGGGTGGAAAATTCGATCAGTCGGTCCTGCTATTTCGATCAGCCACATGACCTGGCCCTGATCTACATATGTACATGTGGTAGCACAGCTATACGGACAGCGCAAGACGGGGTTGAGGGACCATGGTTAGGCCTACTGGTGGATACAGGGGGCTCAGACCAACCCCGTCCCTCGCATTTACGGCGGTGTGGACTCTCCCGTTAGTTTCCTAATAAAAGAGACGAAGATCTTGATAGACCTACACCAAAAATGTGGAATTTGTTTTTAAAAATTACCAAGTGATCGACTTTACCCGCCGATGATTTAGCTACGAATTTTACCCGGATTCGCATTGACCGTTTTAAACCGTCACTGACATGAACATTTGCGACATATTTGCTAGAGGGCGGCACTAAACAGAAGGCGACTCTGTACTGAAATATGTAGGCCTACTGCTTAGTTTGTAGTGATGCATTGCTGCAGTCCTCGCCGAGAGACAGTCACAAAGTGATCGAAATATGTCAACCTACGACAGGACAGGACAGGACAACCACCCCGTCCCCGTTCACACACATCCTTGACGGACCCCTCCCCCCCCCCCCTCCCCTCCTCAGGTGCACCCAGGAAGCAATTCCCACTATACCCTCATACGCACCCGGGACTGACACCCCCACCCCCTCCGCTCCCGCCCCCGCCCTCTTGAAACCAGTGCGCCCTTCCCTCAAGCAGCCCTTAGGTTAAATACCCCCTCCCCTCCACACCCAGCCCAAACGGACCCCCTTCTGTGGTATACAATGTCAAGAAATATCTTAACACCCGAGGCAGACCACCCCCCCCCCCCTCCTCACGGTACACAAACTTTAACATAGGACCCTACGAGAGCTATTAACTATTAAAAACAGCTGGCTGACATCAATGATGTGTCGCCGGAGACTCGTCACTTGGCTTATCGAGATGTCAACACAGCGCGACTCGCTAATCTTCTTATCATAACAACATTACAGCGAGGCCCTTCACTGTCTGAGCTGTGGCAGCGACCAATGTAGGCCTAGTGTTGTGGGGGGCGGGGCGGGGAAAAGGATGGTGGGGTCAAGCTGGGGTGGTGGGATGATTGTGTTGGTTGCTATGAAACTAATGTGCATGGTAGGGATGTAGAAACTAAAAATGTAGACCGAAACTGAATAAACAGGCAGTTTGGTTTCAGATGTCCACCGAGTGAGATCGTTGAGCCTGGGGGCGAAACTGCAGTGACTTTTACTTTTGGGATGGGGCTAGCAATTGAGAGGATGCTCACTATAACGACAGTTATGGAGCTGCCGGATCCGAGGGGTCAATATGGGTGAGGTATCAAATCTGAATCTAAGGGGCTAAACACAGATCTGAATGGTCAAATCTGGATCTCAGGGTGTGTCTGTGCACTCTGTGTAGGCCACAAAACGCAACATTTCGTCGTATAAATTTACTCATCGATATCCGTTATGCGAGATGGATCGATTAAGTTCGTTAACGGGGTATGTAGGTCACAGGTCAGAGTCAAGTCAATTCATAAGGTCAAGGTCATTGTAGTGGACCGAAGACATAATCCGGATTTTACATTTTACGTCATCTCACCGTACGGGTGACGCAATCTCGTTTTAGCCTTAAATGATGCTCACAATAAAACCTTCAGATCAGCATGGAGAAATATTCTTTGTCATAAAAAAGGATAACATCGCTGTACAAACGTAAGTTTGGTATCATTAAAATGGTCTAGTGTTGCTTTCTCATGTCAGTGATTTTTAGAGCGATCGCAGCACAATCGCGGAAAATATAGGCCGAAACGTGAGTGAAAAAGTAACATATTCTCTGTTGATTTGTTACCAATTTGGGATATGACGTTGCTTGATGCTTGTGTTTTGATAACTTTTCCCTCAGCTGTGTGATTTCTGAGCTTTTCTGGCTTGATTAGGGTTCAGGCGCACCGGAAGAAATAATCGCTTGGCGCGCACATTTTTGGTTGGGGAATGTAAAGTACGAATTTTACATCACATCAAACAGCATGTCGTCGTAGTTTAACGGTCGTTTGTTTCAAATGGTCTGAGTTTACGATCAATGACATCGTTGCATTAAAATCTTTGAAAGCACAACTTAAGTGGTTCTTTCAGCCCTCCATTGTTGATTAATTTGCATTGAAGACCATCTCACCGAGCAAATGACAGCTGGAGGGGTGTGGATCTCGGAATATTTTCCAGGAAATTCTGTTGTGGACTATTATGGATTATTACGTTATGCATATATTATGGACCGTTATCCGTTGTTTGCGCAATTCTTGGTTCAACGCGAGGAGTACGTAATTTCAGCTTCCGCCGTACGCCGAAGTTACGCTTGTCAGTCTGGCCCTCCCCCCAGCTGTCCCCACCTCCCGAACTTGATACCAAAAAAGAAAGGGATCCAGTACAAACAGTCGGGGGGAACCACTTTCATTGTTGATTAGGGACGTTAAAGGAAATGGGGCGGGTGAGGACTCCCGCCCCTGTGTCAGCCCCTGCTCTCACTAATTTGTGGGCATTCGCGACATCAGGTGTATTCCCCTCCTTCAGAAAGGTATGGGGAATTAACGGTAAAGACGAGCATCCACCTTTGGAAAATGCCGGAAAAGTAGCAATTGATCCGCTCCGATCGTCAGCTACCTTTATTCCCGAGGTAGGGTGGACATTTTTCATCAAAATACACCTTCAGAAATAAAATATTCCTAAAAGAAATAAACCCACAAAACCCGCATTTCATATGTAAACCAACATTAGAAGAGAACCTCTGGGAATTTTTCGGGCGGGTACCCCATCAAGCCCCTCCATACTATTCATCACGACGGGGGACCCCGCGGCACGATGCCAGCGAGGAATCTCTTTCAGTTACGGCCAGCACACAATTTGTACGTTAGTGCGCAACGCTTCTCGACAGGAAATGCCACTACAAACATGGCGGAGCTTGATTCGTTTTCGGTTGCTACTGGTGCAAAGTTATTGTTTCTCGCGCTCCAGAATGCCTGACAACAATTCTACCGCGCACAATTAAACGCTAATACCTGTTTATGTTTAATGTGCAGATTCACTGAAGCTATGTAAAACGTCCCGGGTGTTGTCGTCGCTTCGCTCTGCTAATGAGCGGGGTGCGCTTGGAAGCAAGACGCTGTTGGCGGTAGCCACAGCGGCTTGCTTGCAGGACTAGCCTGGAGGCACTTGCGCCGATGTCAGTCTATGAATATCACTATATAGTATGAGTATGACTTAGTCCTAGTCTTTATAAGGTACGTCTTACTTTGGCGCAAGTGAAGTGCCTCCAGGCAAGCCCGCTTCCCCAAGAGAAGTGGGGCACTCGCACCAAGGTCTTAATATGGATAGGTGCTACCTAAAAAATGCGAGCGTATATTTATTAATTCAGATATTCCGAAGGAATACATCTAGATTAGTATTCAAAATTAATCTCACTTCGGCTTGCCATAAAGAATATCTTTGGCGGGATGACGTATACCATGCACGTGTTTGTGGCATATCCCTTATGAAAAAACACCATAGTATACCATGCATGTAGCATGGTATATCATGGTATACCATGGTATATCATGGTAAACCACATCATACCATGGAGGTGCATGCATGCATACCATGGTATATCATGGTGAACCATGATATATCACCTCCTACCATGGCATGTTATGTTAAACCATGCTATATCATGCCCTATCATGGCGGTACCAATGATCAACCATATGGTATATATATTATGATAAACCATGATACACCATATCCTGCCATGGTATATCATGGTAAACCATATATACCCTACCATGTATGTATCATATATTACCATGAAATATTATGGTAAATCATTGTACCGCCAGAGTTATACCATAATGGTACGTATCAGCAGAGTATTCCATAAATACAAAGATTGGCCAGATATAACTACACATGACATCCCGTTTAGAAAACAAGTGACTTCTCAACCAGATGCACAATTAAAAGACTAATTGAAACCTAACTATGCAGTTGAGCACTGGTTGAATACTGGAACTTAGAAACTTAAAATTTTTTCGGCCGTGCTACTCCCCCCCCTTTTGCACCACCAAATTCGGTGGTGGGACTCTGATAACGTGCGTTCATATGCCGGGTTTGCCGGGAAAAATAATGAACCGAGCGGGTCCAAAGTAAAAGCCTACCGGAGATGCGCAGCGGAGATCGCAACGCGCATGCGCAAAGTTTGAAAAATGTTGCGGAAAGGCGAGCGAGTCCTACGGCATCTCAACCCGGGCTAGTCAGGAAGTATATAAACGTCATAACGCACGCGTCTAGGTCTCATTGCGGCAAACACCTATTACACTAGCCGTCCGGGTCGCTCCACGCGCGGGACGTCTAGCGCGGTTTTCGCATGTAGTTCGCTTAACTGTAAATTTGGATACTGCGGTAATTGGTGCCTAGCGCTGTTTCCGCATGTAGTCCCCTTAACTGTAGAGTTGCTTATTGCGGTAGCTGAAGCCTAGCGCTCTTTGCGTTTAACTGTAAAATAGGGTACTGCGGTAAATGATGTCTAGCGTTGCTTCCGCATGTAGTCCCCTTATCCGCTCGTGGGACGTCTCGCGTTGTTTCCGCATGTAGTCCGCTTAGCTGCAAAATTGGACACTGCGGTAATTGGTGTCTAACGGGTGTTGACACATTCAACATGTTCAAGGCGGCTGCTGAAGCCAATGTGCTGGTGCACGCAGCGGGTGCATCGGCTGCATAGGTGGGACAGACAGACAGACAGACAGACGGACAGCTTCATTTTATCAGTATAGATAGATGGAAGATACATACGTACTAGTTGTGTACATACAGCAGAGGGGGGGAGGCCGGGGTAGGTGTAACGTTGACGATATGGGGGAGGGGAGGGCGTACGAGCCATGTGCGGTGGTAACCCGTCACCACTCTTTGCAGCCAGGAGGAGTGTTCGGTGTGACCGTCCGTCGGGGTGTGGGGTGAGTGAACCACATTGGCTGCCGGATGGTATTATACATGATGTCGGGTCGCTGCCTGTGTAGCCGGGTGTGGAGTGGGGGCGAAGACGAAGCGGTGGTGGACAGAGGGGGATGGAAGCCGGGCGGTAGAGGGAAGAGAGGGGGTGGGGCGGCGAGAGGGGGTATGTGGGTGTATGTTGGTAGTAGAAAACGGTGATGGCCTTATTCCATGCTTTATAATGACATAATAGATGTCAGATGTGGGTATAATAATAGCAAAACGGGTGAACAATGATCCTGTGAACGTCAGTTTTCCATGTCGAACACACTCGCCGAGTGACTGAGAATAACTGTTTTTTTTTTGTATTTTGATGTGCCGAACTTGTCCGCAGCTACAGCTTACGGGACGTGGGGGGTGCAGGGGTGGGGGATGGGGGACGATGTGATTGGTGCTAGTTACCAAGTGCGGGGGGAAGGGCACACTATCGTACTAGGCTTAGAGCTAAAAAACATCCTATACGTATATAAATTTAACACGGTCAATTTATAAAAAAAAAACATGCGGCCTCCATGTGATCTTGACAGCAGTTTTTCCCCCAAATAGCAGGTCCCTGCATTTTACAAAACAAATGCCCATGGTTTTAATATAGACACTACTAGTGCAGGCCGATGTGTGGCCTATACATGTATGCCTATAATAACCACTGCATGTAGACGGGCATCCTCATGCAGCCCCTCACACAAACCCCCATCTCCTTCCGACACCCGCTTCCCCCACCCGTGGCAGCAGTATTTGTCAGTCAATTCTATACTAATAAAATGAAGCTGTCTGTCCCACTATGCCGCTGCATGCAAGAGCACATTGGCACCAGCAGCCGCCTTGAACCTATATCCAACCGAACCACTGCATGCACGCACAGCATGGTCCGCCTTGAATGTATCAACATTGTCGCTCTTAGATGTGTCAACGCTATTGCATGTGTCAACACTACCGCTGGGTGCTTATCACCTTATCCCGCGTATAATATCGCTTTCGGGTGTTTATCCCGCTTGGTGACCATGTCTGCGGCGGGCTACCTGACTTGGTGCCAACAGTAATAATATTTTTCCCAACTCATTATCGCCCGAACCGTCATCAAAACAAACAAATCTCGTACTGCCTCGCGTCCACAACTTCCCATCAGTAGCAAATTTTGTCCACTGAAGGTACGGTATATGACGAACAACGTAAGGGCGGGAAACAGCCCCTTTGTTTTACTCAATCAACCCCCTTTTATTACTCAATCAATGTATGAGCTTGGGCCTTAGTTTTACTGGACTGATATTCGTTTATTAGCGTGCTTTAGCCGCAATTTGAGTATTCTGTACAAACAAAATAGTCATACTGTTATTTCTTTCGCCGCTGGCGGTGCGGCTAGTACTCTATTAATCACAAGAAGCTCATTGAATCGAATGTGAGACAGAATATTTGGAAATGTCACAGATAATTTGTGTATGTGTGTGCAGCATGCAGCTGTTACTGGGGGTCCGGGGCATGTCACACCCAACCCCATTGCATTGTCCTGGGAGGGATCGTGGCCGTCCAGCCACCAACCCCATTGCATTGTCCTGGGAGGGATCGTGGCCGTCCACCCACCAACCCCATTGCATTGTCCTGGGAGGGATCGTGGCCGTCCAGCCACCAACCCCATTGCATTGTCCTGGGAGGGATCGTGGCCGTCCACCCACCAACCCCATTGCATTGTCCTGGGAGGGATCGTGGCCGTCCAGCCACCAACCCCATTGCATTGTCCTGGGAGGGATCGTGGCCGTCCAGCCACCAACCCCATTGCATTGTCCCGGGAGGGATCGTGACCGTCCAGCCACCAACCCCATTGCATTGTCCTGGGAGGGATCGTGGCCGTCCAGCCACCAACCCCATTGTATTGTCCTGGGAGGGATCGTGGCCGTCCAGCCACCAACCCCATTGTATTGTCCCGGGAGGGATCGTGGCCGTCCAGCCACCAACCCCATTGTATTGTCCCGGGAGGGATCGTGGCCGTCCAACCACCAACCCCATTGCATTGTCCTGGGAGGGATCGTTGCCGTCCAGCCACCAACCCCATTGTATTGTCCCGGGAGGTATCGTGACCGTCCAGCCACCAACCCCATTGCATTGTCCTGGGAGGGATCGTGGCCGTCCAGCCACCAACCCTATTGTATTGTCCCGGGAGGGATCGTGGCCGTCCAGCCACCAACCCCATTGTATTGTCCTGGGAGGGATCGTGGCCGTCCAGCCACCAACCCCATTGTATTGTCCTGGGAGGGATCGTGGCCGTCCAGCCACCAACCCCATTGCATTGTCCCGGGAGGGATCGTGGCCGTCCAGCCACCAACCCCATTGTATTGTCCCGGGAGGGATCGTGGCCGTCCAGCCACCAACCCCATTGCATTGTCCTGGGAGGGATCGTGGCCGTCCAGCCACCAACCCCATTGCATTGTCCTGGGAGGGATCGTGGCCGTCTAGCCACCAACCCCATTGTATTGTCCCGGGAGGGACCGTGGCCGTCCAGCCACCAACCCTATTGTATTGTCCCGGGAGGGATCGTGGCCGTCCAGCCACCAACCCCATTGCATTGTCCCGGGAGGGATCGTGGCCGTCCAGCCACCAACCCCATTGCATTGTCCTGGGAGGGATCGTGGCCGTCCAGCCACCAACCCCATTGTATTGTCCCGGGAGGGATCGTGGCCGTCCAGCCACCAACCCCATTGTATTGTCCTGGGAGGGATCGTGGCCGTCCAGCCACCAACCCCATTGTATTGTCCCGGGAGGGATCGTGGCCGTCCAGCCACCAACCCCATTGTATTGTCCCGGGAGGGATCGTGGCCGTCCAGCCACCAACCCCATTGTATTGTCCTGGGAGGGATCGTGGCCGTCCAGCCACCAACCCCATTGTATTGTCCCGGGAGGGATCGTGGCCGTCCAGCCACCAACCCCATTGTATTGTCCCGGGAGGGATCGTGGCCGTCCAGCCACCAACCCCATTGTATTGTCCCGGGAGGGATCGTGGCCGTCCAGCCACCAACCCCATTGTATTGTCCCGGGAGGGATCGTGGCCGTCCAGCCACCAACCCCATTGTATTGTCCCGGGAGGGATCGTGGCCGTCCAGCCACCAACCCCATTGTATTGTCCCGGGAGGGATCGTGGCCGTCCAGCCACCAACCCCATTGTATTGTCCCGGGAGGGATCGTGGCCGTCCAGCCACCAACCCCATTGTATTGTCCCGGGAGGGATCGTGGCCGTCCAGCCACCAACCCCATTGTATTGTCCCGGGAGGGACCGTGGCCGTCCAGCCACCAACCCCATTGTATTGTCCCGGGAGGGATCGTGGCCGTCCAGCCACCAACCCCATTGTATTGTCCCGGGAGGGACCGTGGCCGTCCAGCCATTGATGCGTCTAAAATGGCATAACACAAACTCTTTCATATATTTCATTACAGTGGGCGGCATCCAGTAATTTCAGATTGATTCTATGTCATGGATTCGACAGATTTAGTGTGAGAAACTCGGACTCAATAATCAGGTCAGTTACAAATGTGACCCGTAAATAACGCTCTGGCATAATTGAGAACTAGGTAGCACATACACCGATATATATATATATATATATTCGTTTATATTGTAAACGATGTTGGAAACCTCAGAAAATAAATTACGCTGATACAAAAAAAAATATAGTACAATATATATGTAGAGTGCTTGCACTGTCGGCCTAACTCCTCACGCGTCGACGTTTCGTGTGCGGTGGAATAAGGCATGTCAACTACTTGCACGAACAATCGAAGGCAACAAAACAGCCGTTTCAGTCTTAGGTATGTATTATTTATGTGTTATTTATTGGCTACCGTTTGGCTGGCGGCTCTTTTGCACCGAACAAAACCAGGCTGAAAAATGTGGAGAAAAAAAACGCGACGTTCTCGCAACGCTTTCATGTGTTTGTATTGTTGGGTCGGCTGCACGAGAAATTTACTTGCATATATAATTGGACTAATAGTATGCGGGTGTATATATATATAGTCTATGTAGTGTGCTTGACGAGGAATGCAAAAAGCACCGACAAATAAAACTGGGATTACGGAGTACAATGAGCGATGGAGCATCACAAGTGGACAAGGTATATGCCTCCTAAATGTTGTTGTTGTTTGTTTATTTTCATAAAAGAGTGCCAAAAGTTACACACCCGCAACAGTCTGCACAAAGAGTCCCAACAGTTACACACTCGCAACAGTCTGCACAAAGAGTGCCAACAGTTACACACCCGCAACAGTCTGCACAAAGAGTCCCAACAGTTACACACTCGCAACAGTCTGCACAAAGAGTGCCAACAGTTACACACCCGCAACAGTCTGCACAAAGAGTCCCAACAGTTACACACCCGCAACAGTCTGCACAAAGAGTCCCAACAGTTACACACCCGCAACAGTCTGCACAAAGAGTGCCAACAGTTACACACCCGCAACAGTCTGCACAAAGAGTGCCAACAGTTACACACCCGCAACAGTCTGCACAAAGAGTCTCAACCGTTACACACCCGCAACAGTCTGCACAAAGAGTCCCAACAGTTACACACCCGCAACAGTCTGCACAAAGAGTGCCAACAGTTACACACCCGCAACAGTCTGCACAAAGAGTGCCAACAGTTACACACCCGCAACAGTCTGCACAAAGAGTGCCAACAGTTACACACCCGCAACAGTCTGCACAAAGAGTGCCAACAGTTACACACCCGCAACAGTCTGCACAAAGAGTCCCAACAGTTACACACCCGCAACAGTCTGCACAAAGAGTCCCAACAGTTACACACCCGCAACAGTCTGCACAAAGAGTGCCAACAGTTACACACCCGCAACAGTCTGCACAAAGAGTGCCAAAGGTTACACACCCGCAACAGTCTGCACAAAGAGTGCCAACAGTTACACACCCGCAACACTCTGCACAAAGAGTGCCAACAGTTACACACCCGCAACAGTCTGCACAAAGAGTGCCAACAGTTACACACCCGCAACAGTCTGCACAAAGAGTGCCAACAGTTACACACCCGCAACAGTCTGCACAAAGAGTGCCAACAGTTACACACCCGCAACAGTCTGCACAAAGAGTGCCAACAGTTACACACCCGCAACAGTCTGCACAAAGAGTCTCAACCGTTACACACCCGCAACAGTCTGCACAAAGAGTGCCAACAGTTACACACCCGCAACAGTCTGCACAAAGAGTCCCAACAGTTACACACCCGCAACAGTCTGCACAAAGAGTGCCAACAGTTACACACCCGCAACAGTCTGCACAAAGAGTGCCAACAGTTACCCACCCGCAACAGTCTGCACAAAGAGTGCCAACAGTTACACACCCGCAACAGTCTGCACAAAGAGTCCCAACAGTTACACACCCGCAACAGTTTGCACAAAGAGTCCCAACAGTTACACACCCGCAACAGTCTGCACAAAGAGTGCCAAAAGTTACACGCCCGCAACAGTCTGCACAAAGAGTGCCAACAGTGACACACCCGCAACAGTCTGCACAAAGAGTGCCAACAGTTACACACCCGCAACAGTCTGCACAAAGAGTGCCAACAGTTACACACCCGCAACAGTCTGCACAAAGAGTGCCAACAGTTACACACCCGCAACAGTCTGCACAAAAAGTCCCAACAGTTACACACCCGCAACAGTCTGCACAAAGAGTCCCAACAGTTACACACCCGCAACAGTCTGCACAAAGAGTGCCAACAGTTACACACCCGCAACAGTCTGCACAAAGAGTGCCAACAGTTACACACCCGCAACAGTCTGCACAAAGAGTGCCAACAGTTACACACCCGCAACAGTCTGCACAAAGAGTGCCAACAGTTACACACCCGCAACAGTCTGCACAAAGAGTGCCAACAGTTACACACCCGCAACAGTCTGCACAAAGAGTCCCAACAGTTACACACCCGCAACAGTCTGCACAAAGAGTGCCAACAGTTACACACCCGCAACAGTCTGCACAAAGAGTGCCAAAAGTTACACACCCGCAACAGTCTGCACAAAGAGTGCCAACAGTTACACACCCGCAACACTCTGCACAAAGAGTGCCAACAGTTACACACCCGCAACAGTCTGCACAAAGAGTGCCAACAGTTACACACCCGCAACAGTCTGCACAAAGAGTGCCAACAGTTACACACCCGCAACAGTCTGCACAAAGAGTCCCAACAGTTACACACCCGCAACAGTCTGCACAAAGAGTGCCAACAGTTACACACCCGCAACAGTCTGCACAAAGAGTCTCAACCGTTGCACACCCGCAACAGTCTGCACAAAGAGTGCCAACAGTTACACACCCGCAACAGTCTGCACAAAGAGTGCCAACAGTTACACACCCGCAACAGTCTGCACAAAGAGTCCCAACAGTTACACACCCGCAACAGTCTGCACAAAGAGTGCCAAAAGTTACACACCCGCAACAGTCTGCACAAAGACTGCCAACAGTTACACACCCGCAACAGTCTGCACAAAGAGTGCCAACAGTTTAGAATTAACATACCCGGAACACCATTGCTAGAGGCGTGGATTACTAAATTAAATGCCGTTGTATAACATCTTATAACTCACTCTAAATATGTATAATGATGCTTTTAAATACATTTGAGAACTACTTAAAAAAGTGCAATATTATACAATAAATGCCTAGACATTTGTGTAATAAAAATCGTTAAGTATGTAAAATAATAAATCCACTTACATATATGTATGACAGGGGCGGATCTAGGAATTTGCCAAGAGGGGGTTGCCCTCTAAAAAAACTTGCGACCAGGGGAGGGGGGGGGGGGTGCTACTTTAACAGTGTATGTTCAGGTTCCCGAGGGGGGGATTGCTCTCGGAAAACTTGCGACCGGCGGGGTGGGGAGGGTGCTTTCTGAAAAAAACTTGCGACCGGTGGGGGGGATGCTCGGAGAAGCCGACTTTAACAGTGTATGTTCAGGTTCCCAAGGGTAGGGGGTTGAAACCCCGTAACCCCCCCCCCCTAGATCCGCCCCTGTATGACTATGACACTTTCAGTTTAATTTCTACACTGAATCCATTTGGCGTAGTACTACAGTTGAATTCGTATTATAAATCGCTAGTAGGCTTATATGCAATGAAATCAAACTAGTCCCATTGCTTCATATATATGGGGGGGCCTCCCTGGTGTAGTGGTTAGCGCACTAGACCGCAGATCAATAGGTCCTGGGTTCGAATCCGGGCTCGGGCACCTAATCTGGGGCATGTTTCATTCCTTCATCCTTCGTCGTCTCGGGAGGTTCCTTGGCCCAATTTAGCCTGTATGTGCACAAAAGTGGCCTAAAACACCAACATTCCTCATATATATGGATATATTTATTCAACCTGCCATCCAGTGACTTCTGTGATGCGTACATTTAACAGTCTGCACAAAGAGTGCCAACAGTTACACACCCGCAACAGTCTGCACAAAGAGTGCCAACAGTTACACACCCGCAACAGTCTGCACAAAGAGTCCCAACAGTTACACACCCGCAACAGTCTGCACAAAGAGTGCCAACAGTTACACACCCGCAACACTCTGCACAAAGAGTGCCAACAGTTACACACCCGCAACAGTCTGCACAAAGAGTGCCAACAGTTACACACCCGCAACACTCTGCACAAAGAGTGCCAACAGTTACACACCCGCAACAGTCTTCACAAAGAGTCCCAACAGTTACACACCCGCAACAGTCTGCACAAAGAGTGCCAACAGTTACACACCCGCAACACTCTGCACAAAGAGTGCCAACAGTTACACACCCGCAACAGTCTGCACAAAGAGTGCCAACAGTTACACACCCGCAACACTCTGCACAAAGAGTGCCAACAGTTACACACCCGCAACAGTCTTCACAAAGAGTGGCAACAGTTACACACCCGCAACAGTCTGCACAAAAAGTGCCAACAGTTACACACCCGCAACAGTCTGCACAAAGAGTGCCAACAGTTACACACCGGCAACACTCTGCACAGAGTCCCAACAGTTACACACCCGCAACAGTCTGCACAAAGAGTGCCAACAGTTACACACCCGCAACAGTCTGCACAAAGAGTCCCAACAGTTACACACCCGCAACAGTCTGCACAAAGAGTGCCAACAGTTACACACCCGCAACAGTCTGCACAAAGAGTGCCAACAGTTACACACCGACAACACTCTGCACAGAGTCCCAACAGTTACACACCCGCAACAGTCTGCACAAAGAGTGCCAACAGTTACACACCCGCAACAGTCTGCACAAAGAGTCCCAACAGTTACACACCCGCAACAGTCTGCACAAAGAGTGCCAACAGTTACACACCCGCAACAGTCTGCACAAAGAGTGCCAACAGTTACACACCCGCAACAGTCTGCACAAAGAGTGCCAACATTTACACACCCGCAACAGTCTGCACAAAGAGTGCCAACAGTTCCACACCCGCAACAGTCTGCACAAAGAGTGCCAACAGTTACACACCCGCAACAGTCTGCACAAAGAGTGCCAACAGTTACACACCCGCAACAGTCTGCACAAAGAGTGCCAACAGTTACACACCCGCAACAGTCTGCACAAAGAGTCCCAACAGTTACACACCCGCAACAGTCTGCGCAAAGAGTGCCAACAGTTACACACCCGCAACAGTCTGCACAAAGAGTGCCAACAGTTACACACCCGCAACAGTCTGCACAAAGAGTGCCAACAGTTACACACCCGCAACAGTCTGCACAGAGTCCCAACAGTTACACACCCGCAACAGTCTGCACAAAGAGTGCCAACAGTTACACACCCGCAACAGTCTGCACAAAGAGTGCCAACAGTTACACACCCGCAACAGTCTGCACAAAGAGTGCCAACAGTTACACACCCGCAACAGTCTGCACAAAGAGTGCCAACAGTTACACACCCGCAACAGTCTGCACAAAGAGTGCCAACAGTTACACACCCGCAACAGTCTGCACAAAGAGTGCCAACAGTTACACACCCGCAACAGTCTGCACAAAGAGTGCTAACAGTTACACACCCGCAACAGTCTGCACAAAGTCGTCAGCCCGGAGAAGCAGGACACTCCTGGCGGCCCAAGAGCTAACCACTCTGAATGCGAACTCCTCCAGAATTAGCTCCCAGCGACCTTCCTTCTTCTGCCACCCCAGTACCACTTTGACCTACCCCCCCCCCTCCCTGCCACCCCAGTACCCAGTTGACCGCCCTCCCTGCCAGTCCAGTATCCCCTAGACCCACCCACTCCTGCCTCCCCAGTACCCTCTGGAACCACCCACCCACCGCCAACCTAGTACCCCATGACCCATCTACCCTAGCCAAGTACTGCTTCATCCACCCGTTCCCTACAATTTACCCCTCCACTCCACGATTTTACTCACCCTTTCCGCTCTTGATACAGCACTCCTCTCCACTCCATGTTACAACGCTCCACGCTACCCCCCCCCCCCTCCCGCACACACCCACTTTACTTTACGCTCCTACCCCCATCCCCCCTCTCCGGGCCTCCTACCCACTTCTCACCCCCACCTTATCCCCGCAGAGCCAGCCGCCCTGACTTCAAGGGTTTCTTTCCATCGTTTGCAGCGTTATATCACCACTCCTCCCTCCCCCCATCCCCTACTTACTTACCCAACCCCCACCCCACCGGTCCCCGCGACACCCACAAGGTCCCGCTTTCACCAAGGAAAGAGAACCCTTACGTCCACCCAGACGCGGTTTGCCCCCCACTCCCCCTCACACACACTCCCTGCGTGAGGGGGTCGTTAAGGCTGCCAGGAATGCCAAGAATGTCGCCCAGGGCAATATTTACAAGGTTTAGCCAATAGAATGCCGGCTGAGTGCTGGGTGGGCGGGGCGTCTGGGGCATGCGGACTGACGGTGGCGCTGCAACAATATGTATGTCAGAGAGAGACTGCATCCCTCAGCCCCTCTCTCCCCCTCCCCCTCCCCCTCCCTCCCTCCCTGACAGGACAGGATAGACCACGTGTAGTCGAGCCAGTGGGGGGGTGGGGTCCAGACTAAAGAGGTGAGGCTTGCCTTCCAGCCCCGGTTTCGAGGTGCAAGCCAAAAAAAACCCGCGAACGAGAACCTAGATTTACTTTTAAAGTTTCGTGTTGGCCCCATCCAACATGGCGGCCATTATTAGCAAGCCACTAGGCTGATAGCATGTGTTCAATAAAGTAATAAGAGGCGGTACATTCCGCTTACTCCGTACAATACTTTGTCGTTGGTGCTAATTGCTTAAAACCTACTCACGGATTGTAGTAATGTATAGACTCAGTAACCTCACCGGCCACGTGCTTTGGTTGAACACCCTTTGCAGATCCTCTGGCGTGCATATATACGATCAATGTGCCTTTACTGACTTAATTCGTTTACAAACTTTAGAATTAACATACCCGGAACACCATTGCTAGAGGCGTGGATTACTAAATTAAATGCCGTTGTATAACATCTTCTAACTCACTCTAAATATGTATAATGATGCTTTTAAATACATTTAAGAACTACTTAAAAAAGTGCAATATTATACAATAAATGCCTAGACATTTGTGTAATAAAAATCGTTAAATATGTAAAATAATAAATCCACTTACATATATGTATGACAGGGGCGGATCTAGGAATTTGCCAAGGGGGGGTTGCCCTCTAAAAAAACTTGCGACCAGGGGAGGGGGTGGGGTGCTACTTTAACAGTGTATGTTCAGGTTCCCGAGGGGGGGATTGCTCTCGGAAAACTTGCGACCGGTGGGGGGGATGCTCGGAGAAGCCGACTTTAACAGTGTATGTTCAGGTTCCCAAGGGTAGGGGGTTGCAACCCCGTAACCCCCCCCCCCCCCTAGATCCGCCCCTGTATGACTATGACACTTTCAGTTTAATTTCTACACTGAATCCATTTGGCGTAGTACTACAGTTGAATTCGTATTATAAATCGCTAGTAGGCTTATATGCAATGAAATCAAACTAGTCCCATTGCTTCATATATATGGATATATTTATTCAACCCGCCATCCAGTGACGTCTGTGATGCGTACATTTATACCCATATTGTATTTCCGCCCGTCTTGTAAGCTGCTTTACTTTACCCACATATATATATCACAGGTGCTCAACATTCCAAGGTGGGAATTTCAGCAATTGGCGAAAACCCCAGGGGAGCGGTGGGGGGTTTCATGGGGAGGGGGTGTGGGTTGTTGTAGGAAAGGTGGGGGGAGCGGTCTAGCCACTTGGCAAAGTGCCCTTTTCTCAAACAGGTGGTCATTGTTTGGGTATCTCGGGACCTCTGGGTTCTGTTGCACGACAAACCCGTGCCGCCAACTCCACCGCTCCATTGTTTACCCCAGTAAACTGATCGCTCCGACGACAACTGCTCCTCCCCAACGCTCTGGTCTGCTGCCCTTCTCCCCTTCTCCCCTTCTTCTCCCCTTATTCCTCATATTCGCCATCACCTCCTCGTCCCCCTCTGCTCCTTCGGGTTCGCGCCATGACACAAGCAGGTGGGGCACGCTTCATCCGACCTAATTTCATTGAACAGAGAAGTTCCTTGGCCCAGTCCAACCTTCATGTGCACACAAGTGGCATGAAACACCAACTATTCTATTTCATCCGTAACCCCAGAATGCGAATACGGCGCCCTCGTTTGCCTTAGATTGTTGTTATTTAGCGGGTGATTCATCCCGTATTGCTGTCTGGGTACATCATGGACGTGGAACAGCAGCCAGACAACTCCAGATCGATGCCAGGTCGCGGGGGGGGGGGGGCTAAGTGGTAGCCTTGCCCACTACCCACCCCCTCCCCTGTACCCTTTTTCTATGTAATCCTTCCCGGACACATTTCCCGGCAAAGGTCCAACGTACTATACCTGGAGGTGTCCTTGTAAGCTGGTCAGCACCTGTTCCGGATCAACGGGGGGATGGGGTGGGAGGGGGTGCCCCTCGGGCATCGCTCTCGGCTACGTGTAGAGAGCCACGGTGGTAGTTGTCAAGGGGCGGAGTGGGGGTGGGGGTGGCGATGGGCGCTGAGGCTGTACGCTGCACTGGTAGCTGTATTTATATCCCAACGGCCTATTTATATTTAGGGAGGTTTTCTCCGGAAGCAAAACGCAATGTTGTAACGTAAGCACGTGACAAGTAGGAGTAACGTAAGCGCACCTTAGGTTACAAAAATGATGTCCTAGAAGCAATGGTGCAATGATAGCGCACTGTAAGCAATAGTGCAATGATGGCGCACTGCAAGCAATGGTGCAATGATGGCGCACTGTAAGCAATGGTGCAATGATGGCGCACTGTAAGCAATGGTACAATGATGGCGCACTGTAAGCAATGGTGCAATGATGGCGCACTGTAAGCAAGCTATAATAAAGTACGACATAATGCCATTAAGATGTACAGGAAGCATACATGCAATGGAAGCCAGATGTGAGTAAGTTGTACCAAAGCACAATGTAACAAACGTAATACAATGCAATACGCAGCAATATCAAGCAATACGATGCAATACGCAGCAATATCAAGCAATACGATGCAATACACAGCAATATCAAGCAATACGATGCAATATCAAGCAATACGCAGCAATATCAAGCAATACGCTGCAATACACAGCAATATCAATCAATACGATGCAATACGCAGCAACATCATGCAATACGCAGCAGTATCAAGCAATACGATGCAATACGCAGCAATATCAAGCAATACGATGCAATACGCAGCAATATCAAGCAATACGCAGCAATATCAAGCAATACGCTGCAATACGCAGCAACATCATGCAATACGCAGCAATATCAAGCAATACGATGCAATACGCAGCAATATCAAGCAATACGCAGCAATATCAAGCAATACGCTGCAACACGCGGCAATATCAAGCAATACGATGCAATACGCAGCAATATCAAGCAATACGATGCAATACGCAGCAATATCAAGCAATACAATGCAATACACAGCAATATCAAGCAATACGATGCAATACGCAGCAATATCAAGCAATACGCTGCAATACGCAGCAATATCAAGCAATACGCTGCAATACGCAGCAATATCAATCAATACGATGCAATACGCAGCAATATCATGCAATACGCAGCAATATCAATCAATACGCAGCAATATCAAGCAATACGCTGCAACACGCAGCAATATCAAGCAATACGATAAAATGCGCGGCAATATCAAGCAATACGCTGCAATACGCAGCAAGATCATTTAATACAATGCAATACGCAGCAATATCAAGCAATACGATGCAATACGCAGCAATATCAAGCAATACGCAGCAATACACAGCAATATCAAGCAATACGATGCAATACGCAGCAATACGATGCAATACAATGCAATATCCAGCAATACAATGCAATACGCAGCAATATGAAGCAATATCAAGCAATACGATGCAATACAATGCAATATCAAGCAATACGATGCAATACGCAGCAATACGATGCGATACGATGCAATATCAAGCAATACGATGCAATACACAGCAATATCAAGCAATGCAATGCAATACGATGCAATATCAAGCAATACGATGCAATACAATGCAATATCAAGCAATACGATGCAATACAATGCAATATCAAGCAATACGATGCAATACAATGCAATACGATGCGATACGATGCAATATCAAGCAATACGATGCAATACACAGCAATATCAAGCAATGCAATGCAATACGATGCAATATCAAGCAATACGATGCAATACGCAGCAATATCATGTAATACGATGAAATACGCAGCGATAGTTTATAAGTAAGTTTATTCCGACCTAAAAGGCCTTTGACCCATTGTACACAATGTAAACTGATTTAAATGGCGGTGCCGGTGTCCATCATCTTGAAAGCATGATAAACATAAGCTGCTACGTACTAGTTAAAGAACGAGTGCTTTATTTGGGGAATGTATGACAGCGAGTTCTTTAAGGTAATTGTTATAAGAAGGCATTAGTTCTGCTCGTGATTTGCGAAGTTCCTTTTCCATGTTTGGACACAGGTAATTTACTATTTTATCCAGTGTACTGCACGTGAAACAGTCTGGACAAATAGTGGTCATAGTGAGCACAGGAAACAACGGTTTGGCCTTAGCATGAAAAAACGACCGACCAACTAATGCACCAGTCAATGTGAAGCTCCAGTGGGTAGGGCGAAGGTGGGAAGGCTTGGGGGGAAATAAACATTTTGAAAGTCTTGTTTTCTAAATCCCCACACAAGGGTCAAGTCATCCCGTCTAACTTCCGGGAAAAGAAATCCTCTTGAAAAGCAATATTAGGGATTTAACGCCTATACTTTAATATCATCAATATGTGTCATGACCTTTGTAATAGGATTTATCCTGCATCATTAAACACATATGTGACGCCTTCAGTAGAAATGGCATGACCAATGTCAGACTGTCCCCCGTTTATAGGTGGCACGGAAAATATATGCATACAATATATAACGTAGATATTTATACCGTATGGGCGACGAAGGTCACAACATTGCTTCTAAATTGATAGCATAACATACGATGCACTACGCAGCAAGATCATGTAATACGATGCACTACGCAAAACTATCATGCAATACGACGCAATACAATACAAATTATTGCCGATATCTTACATATCTCTCCTTCCTTTTAAACAATCTCAATTTTAGCAGAACTGAACTCCAACTTCCACTCTAAAACTGCTCATTCTCACATGACTTTCCTTCCGTTTTAACGATCTCAGTTTCAGATCAAGTCTACTCCAACCTCTGCTCTACAACTGACACAAGTTCTCGGGATCGTAGTTGAAACAAAAACACCTTGCGATTGGCGGCTGCTCCATGACGTCATCGTGGTGTGAGACTCGGCCCCTTGGAGGAATTGGTGGGATCCACTCCGATGAATAATCTGTCTTGACATCTCGCTTTGGGCAAGTAAAAACCTCTACCCCTTGTAAACAACTCTAAACTATGTCTAATAATTGTCTGTTTCCTGAACTGACGGCGTTTTCGCCCATTTCACGGTCGCGCGGCCGCCGTGAGAGGGCTTTGGTTAAGCCAAGGATTGGCACGGGATTGGACCATTAAAACGGCCGCGCCACCCTGAAGAGGCCGGCGTTGGTAGAGGGCGCTGATCGGTGAGCAGTGGATGTGCAGTCAACTTTTATATATAACTGTCGGTTTGAAACCTGTCGGATTGAATTTTTTTCCGATCGGCATTTGCCTTGATGTATCGATCACGTGACTCGTGATCTCTGTCGGGATATTACTTTCTGGGTCTGTATGTCGAGTTGGCTTTCTCTTGGGTCTGCGCTAAGTGAGGACAGCCGCAGCCTGGCCTGGACGACCCGACAAACAGTAACTTAAGTTACTCAAGCAGCAATTGTTCCTCTGATAAAAATTGATCTTTTAATGGAAACAATGCATAAATTTAATGCCCAAATACATGTAATGAAATAAAAAATGAATAAAACGGCATATGTTATCAGGGCTCTATTTGCCAGAATAGTGTGTACCATGTGGCTTTGGCTTGTGTACCATATCATCAAAATTTCGGGTTTACTGTTACTTGTTGCTTCATAGCTTAAAACATCAAGTTGATAATGATAATGCAAGCATTTCTTGTAGAGATACTTCCAATACAAGAGCTTAACTTTTCAGAAAATATATTCAGTATCCTTTCTAAAAATATTTTGAAAGTCCTAATATTTGTGGGAAATTGTTGTGTAAGCAATAATCTATAGCCTCCTCATTTCCACACCCCTTTTATTTTTAAATGGTGTTTACGGAAATCCTCCCACAAGGCAATCTATGGTGAAACAGCGTTTGTATATGTTTCGTTTACTGTAATTTACGCCAACAGAATCTTGAATTCGTTTAGTGGATTGTTCTTATATATCAAATTAAATTTCCACTTGCCATTCATTTGTTAATTTGGGGTATATCACCACCAAAGTAAGATTATTTACCTGACTGTGTAGTGAAAAGCGCTGAGTCTAATGTCAGCCTTAAAAGAGCTGCGGTCAGTTCACTTGATTTGTCCTCGTGATACGACTCGTCAGCACTAATGGGATCAGACACGTTTTTTATACGAGGAAGCGCTGTCCAAACGTATACATCAGGTACATAGCTACACAGCTTTTCTGCAAATATATATATTTATATATATAGCGAACCGGCAGGCTAGCGTCGTACGCAGTTACGACGGGGTGATCGACAAATCCTCTCAGAAATGTTGACTTGGAAACAACAGACCGTGGCGTGAGGTGAAGGGTCTTGAAGCACATGGCGTCGGTAGGGGGCGTGGGTTCTCATGCGGCCATGTGGGCTGGGTTTACACCCGTACCCTTAAATACGACGTGGCTATGACCATGTGAGGGCGGGGGGGGGGAGAGGGGGGGGGGTGGCGGTGGGTGAGGGGAGAGGGGCATCACGGGTACGGGTGTGTATGAGGGTGGGTTGAAGCCATTCAGTTTCAGAACGAACTGTGATTGGTTGGTAAGAATGGTTAAATCTGTTGTAGCCGGTGGGAGGGGCATTAGGTCGGACACATTGGCCGGTGGGAGGGGCATTAGGTCGGACACATTGGCCGGTGGGAGGGGCATTAGGTCGGACACATTGGCCGGTGGGAGGGGCATTAGGTCGGACACATTGGCCGGTGGGACGGGCATTAGGTCGGACACAGTGGCCGGTGGGAGGGGCATCAGGTCGGACACATTGGCAATAATCGGAGGAGGTAGAACGCGAGCTTGGGTACATCGGGAGGGGGCTGATTGATCGGTGGGAAATTCCACGGTGCCCCCCCCCCCCCCCACGCCTCCTTCTCTGTAAGGTCAGGCTCATATCACACATGGAGAGGAGAGCATCCCTTTACATGCACATCAGTTGTTTGGTTTCAGCGGCAACGGTTCGGTTTCGATATGAACGCGACATCCGGAAATAAGGCTCGCGTCTGCCGTTTATTCAATAACTGAAAGTGACCGCCCCCATACATCACTAAATATTTCCTTGTCGTTTTTGTGGTCGATATATCTTTCGCACTCAACATTAACTACGTTTATTACATTGACATTAACGTATTAACCTTATTAACGCATTATCCACTCATCATGTCAACAGTGAAATTACTAAGAACGTTGTTGGCGCATGCGCGACGCATGGTTTGTGTGAAGCGCTCATTTTCTTGCCGAACATAGGATGGCATCACTCTGTTAATGACGACTAGCAGACTGTTGTAGAGTTTGAATTGTAATAATAAAAAGACGAGATGATGAGTAAAGTACATTAATACGCATGCGAGTTCCGGTTGTTCTGTACGTCCGTGACCTTGACCTTGCCATCAGGCCGAAAGAACCACGCACCCAGTGCCACTTGAACGGACCACGTGGTGCCATGGTCGAACGTACCACGTGGTGCCATGTTCGACTGGGCTTAATTCGCAGCAGTTTCTTTAGATAAATGGCAGAACACGGGGACGATATAAGGCAATGAACTTACCGAGACTTCCGGCTCGTTGTAGGGGCATGATGGGGTTCATGTAAAAACGATGGAGCCACCTGAAACAATGCATGGAGGGGAGCTAAGCCATCTGTGTGAGGAACCGGGGCTTGTGGAAAGGAAAGACGGAACGGAGGGACGGGGGAGGGGAGGTGGGTGGTCAGTGGCTGGGTGTGGGTGTGGGTAGGACGGGGGAGGGGAGGTGGGTGGTCAGTGGCGGGGTGTGGGTGTGGGTAGGACGGGGGAGGGGAGGTGGGTGGTCAGTGGCGGGGTGTGGGTGTGGATAAGACGGGGGAGGGGAGGTGGGTGGTCAGTGGCGGGGTGTGGGTGTGGGTAGGACGGGGGAGGGGAGGTGGGTGGTCAGTGGCGGGGTGTGGGTGTGGATAAGACGGGGGAGGGGAGGTGGGTGGTCAGTGGCGGGGTGTGGGTGTGGGTAGGACGGGGGAGGGGAGGTGGGTGGTCAGTGGCGGGGTGTGGGTGTGGATAAGACGGGGGAGGGGAGGTGGGTGGTCAGTGGCGGGGTGTGGGTGTGGGTAGGACAGGGGAGGGGAGGTTTGGGGTTCAGTGGGGGGGGGGGGGGTATCGCTGGGGTCTGCTTACTTTGCTATCCATTAACACGGGAACAGGATTGAACAGCAGATGTGATGTGTTTCGATAAAATAAAACGCTGCTGTGATTGATGTCGTTTTGATGCGAGGGGCTAAAAATGGAAACCGCAAGATTTGGTTGGGAATGCCGTAGAGAGAGATTAAATCTGGCTCGAGCTCTCTACGGGCTCTCTGTCCAACTGGCTGGTTCCTCGGCTATCATGCCGCATTTAACGATGCTGGGAAAGCCAGACACAGCACTACGCCTTGCCGACACCGCGACCTCTACTGTAGTGTCGTTGGTACATGATTATACTGATATATAAAGTATAAGAAAGTCTGACCCAGCCACGCCCTATTGAACCGACTTTTATGGTTAAAATAAAAGTAATAATAAAATGTGGGTGTGTGGTTCGGGGTAGGATGGGATTGGGGGCGGGGGGCAAAGAGCAAGCAAATTCCTTTATGATTCGTTACGAACGAATTTCATAGAGCTCGTCATGCTAAAACACGGTAAAGAATTTCGTTAAACGTTTTAAAGTCCCGTCATACTTTTGCATTTACGGCTCATCACAAAATGACAAGGTCATGAATCTCATCACACTATGACAAGGTCATGAATCTCATCCCATTATGACAAGGTCATGAATTCCATCACACTATGACAGTCGTGAATTTCACTATGACAAGGTCATGAATCTCATCACACTATATGACAAGGTCATGAATATCATCACACTATGACAAGGTCATGAATCTCATCACACTATGACACGGTCATGAATCTCATCACACTATGACAAGGTCAAAACACACTCCATTAACAATCACCCGGCACCACCACTCGACCTTTGTCGTAATTAGGCACGACCTTCACCTTGACGTTTGTTACCGGAAGTTATGCGAAGCTGAACAAATTCAGTCTGCGGAAGAGACTACTGAACAAATTAGTTTGGTTTGAAATATCTTGTGGCTATGCCTTCTTGCCTGTGACCTGAAGAGAAGTGCTCTGTATTTAGATTTGAAAGTCATATCTTTATGGCACTGTACCTTGAGGCTCTTACCGCGCCCCCTGCCCCCCCCCCTCCCCCCTCCCCCCACCCCGCGCCACCTTTCCCTTCTACTGGGTAAGGTGGCTGTCCTTGTCTTTATGTATACAGCAGACGGAGGGCTTCTATGTCTATCTCACGGAATCAACAGCTGGTACCAGCCGATGCCAACGGCTCCCTATATTACATAGCAGCCTCTCCCCTATAAGCCACCCCTCCTGTCCGCTCCTACCTCCCCCAGCCCCACCTCCCGCTCCCCTCCTCTCACTCAAGACCGCCGTATCAACTGACACGGACGGGTCAGAGGTCAAATGCCTTTTCCGACCATTGACCCTGACCTAAAATGCAGGTCGCCTGGGCTGTATATCGGAACAGTCGGCCCAAGAGTACGGAGAGCGACTGTCACTGCAGACACTTTGGTCGGTACGGAAGAGGGAAGACCAGCCGGAAGGTGGTGGCGTGGTTGGGAACAGGGTTATGTGGGGTTGGGAACGGGGGAGGAGGAGGTGGGGGGTACTCTGGAGCGGTGATGGGTGAAGTGGAGTGCCGGGCGGTGAGGCGGCGACAGATGTTGGCGGTGAGAAGGGGTGGGATGGGGGTGGGGGGGGGGGGTGGGGTTGTGTGCATCCTGTCAGGGTTACCGTGAAGTCAGTGCTCTACATTTTCCGGCTCATACCATAGATCTGCCATCGGAGTTTCTGCTTCGGGTGCGGGTTGTCAATGCACGTGGTTAGTGCGGGTTGTCAGTGTGGGTTCTCAGTGCGGGTTGTCAGTGCGGGATGCAGGTTGTTAGTGTGGGATTTCAGTACGGGTTGTCGGTGCGGGTTGTCAATGCAGGTTGTTAGTGTGGGTTGTCAGTGTGGGTTCTCAGTGCGGGTTGTCAATGCACGTGGTTAGTGCGGGTTGTCAGTGTGGGTTCTCAGTGCGGGTTGTCAGTGCGGGATGCAGGTTGTTAGTGTGGGATTTCAGTACGGGTTGTCGGTGCGGGTTGTCAATGCAGGTTGTTAGTGTGGGTTGTCAGTGTGGGTTCTCAGTGCGGGTTTTCAGTGCGGGTTGTCAATGCACGTGGTTAGTGCGGGTTGTCAGTGTGGGTTCTCAGTGCGGGTTGTCAGTGCGGGATGCAGGTTGTTAGTGTGGGATTTCAGTACGGGTTGTCGGTGCGGGTTGTCAATGCAGGTTGTTAGTGTGGGTTGTCAGTGTGGGTTCTCAGTGCGGGTTTTCAGTGCGGGTTGTCAATGCACGTGGTTAGTGCGGGTTGTCAGTGTGGGTTCTCAGTGCGGGTTGTCAGTGCGGGATGCAGGTTGTTAGTGTGGGATTTCAGTACGGGTTGTCGGTGCGGGTTGTCAATGCAGGTTGTTAGTGTGGGTTGTCAGTGTGGGTTCTCAGTGCGGGTTTTTAGTGCGGGTTGTCAATGCACGTGGTTAGTGCGGGTTGTCAGTGTGGGTTCTCAGTGCGGGTTGTCAGTGCGGGATGCAGGTTGTTAGTGTGGGATTTCAGTACGGGTTGTCGGTGCGGGTTGTCAATGCAGGTTGTTAGTGTGGGTTGTCAGTGTGGGTTCTCAGTGCGGGTTTTCAGTGCGGGTTGTCAATGCACGTGGTTAGTGCGGGTTGTCAGTGTGGGTTCTCAGTGCGGGTTGTCAGTGCGGGATGCAGGTTGTTAGTGTGGGATTTCAGTACGGGTTGTCGGTGCGGGTTGTCAATGCAGGTTGTTAGTGTGGGTTGTCAGTGTGGGTTCTCAGTGCGGGTTTTCAGTGCGGGTTGTCAATGCACGTGGTTAGTGCGGGTTGTCAGTGTGGGTTCTCAGTGCGGGTTGTCAGTGCGGGATGCAGGTTGTTAGTGTGGGATTTCAGTACGGGTTGTCGGTGCGGGTTGTCAATGCAGGTTGTTAGTGTGGGTTGTCAGTGTGGGTTGTTTGTGCGGGTTGTCAAGACGGGTTGTCATGGAGT